>OY282603.1:15194431-15464431 GCA_958298965.1 Chrysolina haemoptera
GCTCTTAGAAAAGTTAAATTATAGTTTGGTGTTCCAGTGATTAATCTGTCGGTTTTGATTGAAACCTACTTAGATAATTAACAGCAAAACTCAAATCAGGTCTCGTATTAACCATCAAGTACATCAAACAACCTATAGCTTTCTTGTAGGGTTTCTTTGTGAGATTTCTTTCATCAGTACTCATACCTAGTTTCAAGTTAACCTCTATGGGACTTTTGGAGGGGTTACAATCGGTCATTCCAAACTTTTCTAAAAATTTACTTATGTACTGAGTTTAATTTTATTGCCAGATTCGTTCAGTTTGATTTCTGTCAATTCTAATACCTAGAAAACATTCCGATTCTCCTAAATCTTTCATTTTGAATGAATCACTTAATAATTTTACCTATTTCCAATAATGAACTAACAGCAAGTAAGATATCATCCTCAAAAAGAAGTAAATATGTGACTGTATTATCAGAATATTTAACATAGAGACAATTATCCGACTTAGGAAAAATTGCAGTTTAGGGTAGTAACTCCGATTTTGACGGAATTTTTTTCGGGGGTTATTTCGAGGTCCCTGAACACAAATCTGAAGTCAAAAAGCCTCTCTCACTTACTTTTTGATTTGAGACCCATCAAATGCCAGAAAAAGGGTATATTCAAAATCAAATTTCTTCCACGAAAAGGAACCAATTTGCCTTTGCTTCATATTACCACAATCAAAACACATAACTCTTGCATTTTTGGCACAGTTTGCAGTATTTCCAACTTGTGTTGAAAATATAAGATTTGAATAATTGTCAGGGGTAATATAATCAGTGGTATGATTATTACCGATAATTTTTTGGAATATTAATGAATTGCAATCCCAAAGCTGAAAATACAACGAGTCCGCAGGACGAGTTGTATTTTCTTGCATTGGAATTGCCAATGAATTGATATTCCAAAAAATTATAGGTTTTTAATCATACCACGAATTATATTTAGGACGACAATATATCGATTTGAAATAAAGAAAAATCGTGTCACCTGCTAATTGATGCTTTACTTCTAGCCGTATTCAACGGAATACTCTTTTCCACGGCCTCATCTATGATACCAATGGACATTTGTCCCCAACGATCGCTCATGTTGATAAATAAAGATAACTAGTCATAACACATAAATTTGACGTTTATAATTTAAATCATTATTTTCACTTGACAGATAGTGAAACAAAAACTAAGCAGGTTTATCACCGTGAAAATACAGCGACAAGCTATATTTTCATTGTAGTTCCGATTCTATTGGCTGGATTTCAAAATTTGAAATCCACTGATTGGTTGTTAAGCAAGGAAATATATTGTCATAACAATACATTCGATTGATTTCGTTTATTGACAGTTATTAATGACAGATATGGATAACGTTATGTGAAATGTCAGAATTAAATATTTTCAGAGAGCAATCTCATATATATATAAGAGTATAAGAGTATATAAAAGTATATAAGAGTAAGTATATAAGAGTAAAATGTTGGTAAAACTTCCGATTTTCATGAAATTTGCACAGATTTCGTAAAACATCATAAAATTACTGTACCAATCGAAATTTTTCCGCGGAAACGTGGGCACCTTCTTTGGCAAAAATGTTCTAAAGTTTTAATTTACATCTTAGGTTACGTTAGATTGGGTTCGTAGGTTATGTTGGGTTAGCAGGTTAGGTTGGATTAGGAAAAACCTCTAGACGTACCTTTCTACTTTTTATCCCGCAGTTCCGCATGCGCACTTGTTTACGCTAAAAGCGGGGTGAACCGTCAAATATGGTTGCTCCACGCCTGTTCTTTCTGAATTTTGGAGAAATAGTCGTTAGTTCTTAACAGTTTTTTATTGTTATTAGGTGTAGGTAAAGTTAGTCAGGACAAGTATGCATGCAAACAAACTCACGCATTTTCGACTGACTCGCAAGCTAGGTTAGCTTGCTCAGGTTAGGTTTGTGTGTCGATTACGAGCGAAAAACGAATTCACGCATTTTCGACTGACTCGCAAGCTAGGTTAGCTTGCTTAGGTTAGGTCTGTGTGTCAATTGCGAGCGAAAAACGAATTCACGCATTTTCGACTGACTCGCAAGATAGGTTAGCTTGCTAAGGTTAGGTTTGTGTGTCAATTGAGAGCGAAAAACGAATTCAAGCATTATCGACTGACTCGCAAGCTAGGTTAGCTTGCTCAGGTTAGGTTTGTGTGTCAATTGCGAGCGAAAAACGAATTCACGCATTTTCGACTGACTCGCTGACTGTGTGCAGTTAGGTCTGGACGTAATAAAGGCGAGCGAAGCGAGCCTAATGACGGCGATCGCAGCGAGCAAGTACTTTTATTTACGTGTTAGTTTAGGTTTGATTAGTTGGGTAAGGTTAGGTTATATTAGGTAGGGTAAGTTATAGGCGTGAGGGTTAGGTTGTTTTCCCTTCTTTTAACTTAAAAGACTGGATCTGTGTGTAGTTAGGTCGAAAAGTAATAAGGGCGAGCGAAGCGAGCCTAATGACGATGAGTGCAGCGATCATTTATTTACATTCACGTTTTCAACGCTAAAAAGTGATGGAATCATGATCAACGTTTATAGCTGAATTAGCCGTAGTTTGGTTAGTTGGGTAAGATTGAATGTGTACTCAGAGTCGCTATAATCGAAAGGCATCGATTACTGGTATCTTCTACCTTTACAAAAATATAAATTGCAGAGTGTGCAAGAAATTAAAGAAAACTGACAACGTTTCTTTGAACAACTCTTTTTTTGTTTGACATTGACAATTTTGATTATAAATTTCAATTTCCAATGAGTTATGAAGTGAAACTAATTATAATTTCAAACATTTCCCTATACTGGAAATACTGTAAACTGTGCCAAAAATGCAAAAATTAATGTGTCTAGGCAAATTGGTTCCTTTTCGTGGAAGAAATTTGATCTAGAAAATAACTTTTTTCTGGCATTTGATGGGTCGTAAATCGTAAGTGAGAGCAAGGCTTTTTGACTTCAGATTTGTGTTCAGGGACCTCAAAATAACCCCCGAAAAAAATTTCATCAAAATCGGAGTTACTACCCTAAACTGCAATTTTTCCTAAGTCGGATAATTGTCTCTATGTTAAATATTCTGATAATACAGTCACATATTTACTTCTTTTTGAGGATGATATCTTACTTGCTGGTAGTTCATTATTGTAAATAGGTAAAATAATACAAATATTGAGTGATTCATTCAAAATGATAGATTTAGGAGAATCGGAATGTTGTCTAGGTATAAGAATTCACAGAAATCAAACTGAAGGAATCTGGCACTAAAATCAAACTCAGTACATAAGTAAACTTTTAGAAAAGTTTGGAATGACCGATTGTAACCCCTCCAAAAGTCCAAAAGCGGTTAACTTAAAACTAGGTATGAGTACTGATGAAAGAAATCTCACAAAGAAGCCCTACAAGGAAGCTATAGGTTGTTTGATGTATTTGATGGTTAATACGAGACCTGCTTTGAGTTTTGCTGTTAATTATCTGAGTAGGTTTCAATCAAAACCGACAGATTAATCGCTGGAACACTAAACTATAATTTAACTTTTGTAGGAGCAGTAACAGTGCCATATTAACGGGTTTTTGTAATGCAGATTTTAGAAATGATATTGGTGATCGTGAGTCTACATCAGGTCATATATTCCGCTTGTTTGGTGCTTCAGTATCATGGATAACTAAAAAGCAACCAACTGTTGCGTTGTCCACTACTGAAGCAGAATATATAGCTTCATCTGGTGCAATATCAGAGTGTATTTGGTTAAGAGGCCTATTGAAAGAGCTGAATATCTCAATGGTTAAAGAAACTGTAATTTTTGAAGATAATCAGTCATGCATCAAAGTCGCCAATGAACCTAGAAAACATCAGAAGTTGAAAAACATTGATATCAAATATAATTTCATTGAAGAATCAATCGACTCTGGGATCGTCTCAATACAATATATTTCAACTTAAATTCAATTAGGTGCTATTTTTTTGAAAAGTTCATCAGTTGATATTTTTCAATGTTTCACTAATTCACTTGACCTTCTGCAATGAATCCTTGACTACAGTGTGTTTACGAAAAAAAAATAACCTTGTATTATTTGTATATTCATTTATTTTGCTAGCTTAGATTCCGTGGGAGTGTTGATATTTGGATTCTAAGTTATCCATTCATCAGCTTATGAATGTTTTGATGTTCTTTTATATATATGTGAATAGAATGTTTTGTCACTTTTGTCACTTTAGCAAATCTGAATAAAAACTGTCATCAACTTCATTGCATATATTATTGATATAAAATTAATTACTCGGCAACATGTACTTGTACTCACACCTGCTAAGTTCCCAACTTGCATTAAAAAACTTCCCGTGGCATAAAAACTCAGTGTTAATAGTAACTGATTTATAGGAGACACGGATTCATTTCTGAAAAAAATAAGAGTAAAGGTCGTCAAGAGTGAAAGTTCACTGATTTCAATATTTCTTATTTCACACTCCACTGAGTTTAGTAACTTACCTGTCACTTTCAAATTCGAGAGCATCTTCAATTTCCTTTAATATTTGCAATGTCGTAGTTTTTTGTAACCGATAACGCCGAAAGTTTCGTCCAAGATCTCAAAATCATTGGTACGCGGACGAATTACACGTTCTCGGGGTCCTTCATTTTCATATTCTGACAAATCGAACATTTCAAGACGTTCTACAAAACGTACAGCTTGAAATGTTGGTCGCAGCATGTAGTTTAATTAAAACCAGTCATTACCAAAAGAGTTCACTTTTTATTCTTCAGCAGAGTAATGTTTCACATTCAAGAGTCGGTGCATACTAATCATGCCCAAAATATTGAGGTTTGATAGAAATTGGTTGATCAGCACTTTTAATATAATTGTTTATATATTTGGATAGCAAATAGTTCAATGTACTGAAATGTTGCAGAAATACATTATTAGGTCGGTGTTAAGAACCGATGAGTTTAATGACACTGCAACGTTTCTGTACGTAGAGTTGTTGGGTAGACATAATTGAAAATAACAATAATTTAGTAACATATTAAGAATATGAGATAAATGATCTAAATCTTTATCACAAGCTCCCATATCTTCAAAATAACAACAACAAATATTCTGCAAACTCGACGTGGTATCAATCAATTAGGAAATCCAAACCACGTGACTTTTAACTTCTTAATTGAAGTCTGGTTGGCAAACGATTTAAATTGTTGTAGTTTATGTTTGAAGCCACATTGAGGTAGTTTATTATTATTTTCTAACTAATTGCAAGTTATTTGAAGTAATCTTAAGTATTAAAACTGATATTTACGGTGCTTCAATATGCAGAAATCATATTTTAAGCAGTTGCTGCATGAAAACCCAGACGTTGGTCAGATGTATATACGAAGATTTTAGTGATATTTCATGCACTACCAATAAACTTTTATGTTCGAAACTATTGTAAAATCAGAATTTGTTCGTTGGTATAAAATGAAGCTGATATCATCGAGGGTTTGGACCCCTTTCAAACCGAAATTAGGAACTAAGTTTTCAAATGACTTTCATGTCATGGTTGTGAAGGTAACTCTTTGTTTTTAATATTCTTATAGGTTGTTGATGATCCATGTCATGTACATCATCATGATGATGATTATAAATACTTCATTTGATAATTATTATAAAAGTTGTAGTGATGTCATTCATCTTTTTTTTTATATAGCTTATACCTGATATTCATCCGAGTCTATACAGTATTTTTTTTAGGTAAGACATTCACAAAAAACTAAACTACTTGAGGCTTGAGGTATTATTACTAAAGATGGTTCAATTTCAAGCGGCCACTGTGCACATTGGTGCTTTGCTCTTCGCTGCTGAATATACAAACCATAATAAAGGTATAGTTTCGTGTACTGATGTACCTGCTTTGTGATCCATGTCATCACTCTCCACAAAAGTGTGGTATGTCCCAATAGCAGAAATCCAAAGATGTCAAGAACGTTTCATAAATCGAGAAGGATAAAAAGTTTGGATAGTGGAACCATTTCCTAACAAAGGAATTCTCAGATACAACATTAACAATAGTATTCAGTATTTTTGAAGAAATGTATATTTCGAAAAATTATGTAGGATGGATCGAAATATCACGAACAATTGATATGTATCGACAACGGAGCAAGTATCGTTAACTGAGTACAACATGCTTTCTTGTTTATTTCTATCGATATGAGAAAATTTAACAGAAGTCGGAGACACACTGGAGATATTTTCATGGACGATGCTCTTTAGTTCTGATATATCGTTATTCAGTCCACCTTTATCGGTACTATCAATAGTGACCGATCGAGCTCTGTCCTTATCCATTTGGTGACATACCGTACATCAGTTTCCTAGGTCTCGATCTTTCGAGGAACTGCAGAGCTTTTCATCGGCTCTCAACGATGTGCTCTGAACATTACAGCATTTTTCGTACGAACCAGAACATACTCTGTGAGTTTGGTGAGCCAAAAACAATATTTTTTCATGAAAGTTTCGTTGGGAGTTGGATAGGTTGTATTGAAGAAAAACTATTCTTCGATTCAACCGATTCAACTCCCAATGAAACTTCCTTGATAAAATATTGAAGTTAACTCTAACTATGGCAATTGCTATGAAACAAAGTATTTTCCTCTGGAAGTTTTAATTTTTTAAATTGAAATAGATATAATATCAAATTCAAGTTAGGAAGTTTTATTCTACGGACTTCAATTGTAAATGCCTACTGCTAAAAGTGAAGCATAAAAAAAGTATTCACTTACTTACTCTCTTATGGACGATCGTTCAGCATGACGAGATTGAAGAATAATTTATCGACATTTCCTTACTATCCCAAGCATTGGGAAAAGTTTTAAAAATGCTTTGATATTTGAAGTTTTTGAGATTTTTTACTAATAATACTTTATTTATTGTTCGTTGTGAAAAAATTATTATGGATTAGAACTATACTCAATTTGCATCTCTACCATATGCTTGATTTCAATCGTTTGTACATATGACATAGAGATACTCATTTCCACACCATTAGAAAAGAGAATGTGGCACATTTTTTGTTTGTGGTTTCCCAACTTAGCGTAATTTTATATATTTCGGAATTCCTGCTGGTTGAGAGGAGCGAAATTTCATCATTTTCAGTTGGTTCTTAGTGTGACAAAATAGCTCAGCTCAGAGAATTATTAATAATGAAGCTGCAAAAATATGGATTATGCCAGAATGTTCTGAAGTGGTTCAGATCATATCTAAAGAAAAGAAAACAAATTGTTAAATATAACAACATATTTTCAACAGAAATAGAAACTGAACTTGGTGTACCTCAGTGTTCAGTACTAGGTCCAATTCTTTTCATACTATTTATCAATGATATTATTCATCATATTAAACATTGTCAGATAAAGTTATTCGCGGATGACACAATGCTGTATTATACTGGTGAACCCAAGGATATGGAGTATTTTCTAAATGAAGATTTACAGAGTATGTTCATCTGGCTGAAAAATAATGGATTGATGCTGAATATGGATAAAACTAAATTTATGGTAATGTCAAGTCGCCATAATCTAAAATACCTTAAAGAACAAAAAATTACTTTCAACATAAAAATAGATGGAAACAAGATAGATGAAGTGAACAATTTCAAGTACTTAGGAGGGATTCTAAACAGTACTTTAGACATGTCTCAACACTGTGATTTTGTGAAACGGAAAATTGCCAGAAAAATACATTTTTTATATATGCTGGACAATAAGGTGTCCTCCTTTTCAAAACTAACAATTTATAAATCAATCATAGCGCCTCACATTGATTACTGTGGAACACTTCTATTTTTCATGACAAATGAACAAGTCAATATATTGCAAAAAGTTCAAAATCGTGCTATGAGAGCCGTTCTAATGTGCAACAGAAGAACATCTATTCAGTTCATGCTTGATACATTATCGCTGATGAGTATAAAACAGAGAATTGCATACAATATGTTAATTTTTATATACAAATTAAATCATAAAATGCTACCCACATATCTAACCCAAGAGCTGACATATATCAATGAAGTCCATTCACATGAAACAAGAAGTAGATCGGCAAATAACTTCTACATCAATTCAAAATGTGATAACTTATTCAATAAAGGTTAGCACTCTTCAATAGTTTACCAAATACGATGAGAGAGACGTCATTGAATACTTTTAAAAAAGAATGTTCCATCTATGTGAAAGAAAAATATTGAACAATAATATATCTACATGAAAATAATGTAATATTTAGTATGTAAGTATTGTGTTTGTTTGTTTGATTGTAAGAGCTAAATTGCTAATAAAGTGTAATATATATAATTGACTGTTAGTCACCTTGAATCGCCATAAGTCTGAGTACACTCGTCAAAATGTTAAGAATATGAGAGAGAGAGAGAAATGTACTTTATTGTCCAAGAAATCAGGTTCTTATTGACAAAGCATGCTTATATATATAAGTATTTAAATGAGTAAAAATAAAACAATCACATAGTTTAAGTTAAAAACTAACACATGTTAATTATCAAATCAGTGGGTAAACAAAAAGTAACAGATAAAATGTCAAAAAAAAACAAAAAAAAAATATAAGAGGTAGGTACGCCATAAAGATCAACATCACATGAAAAATAAAATCATAAAAGAGTTTCACTGTAAAATGCCTCAAGACTATAATATGCTTTTTTGAGTAGAACTTCTTTCATTATTTTTATGAATTTATAATACACTTTCTCATTTCTTATTTCGGGCGGTATATGATTAAAGATTTTTTTGCTTTCATAGATCAGAGAGTCCTTTGTCAAAGTAGATTTCGGAATAGGAAGAGGCATTTTGTTTTCTGATGCTTGCCTTGTTACATATTTCATTTGGTTGCTAGGGTTTTGGGAACCAACTGTATTATGGTTTTTGCTGGGTATTATGAGAAAATATTCTTGTTGTAGTCAGGTTTTTCCGAAGCTCCAATAATTTCACCGGTTGGACCATATTGGGAAATTATTGGAAAGAGAATTGGCATGTATCAAAAATAATAGGGTATTATGGTGTTCACCTCATCGATTCATAGAAGATTATGACATCCAAAGAGGATAAAATAGAAATTTTGGATCTTTTGAACGTTTTATTGGTTTTGAGATTCAGGAAATACTTTAAGTATATAATAACTTTCAAAGCTTCGTCATCCATTGAAAGGGCTATTTCCAAGGAAAAAGTTGTCTTCAAGTGATGAGAAAGTGTGTCATAGATTTGGTGTTTATTGAAGTTTACAGTTTTCGTGTACTGTGTCTGTCTTATTTATAATTAATAAAAATAAATTAATACAAACTGCACACTTGTTTGAAAATGTATAAAATACTAAGCGTAATGAAACTTATTTACTACCTGGATATAGACAGTATATAGAAAAAATTGGTAATAAAATAATTTGTTGATCGTAATCACATTTCGTTATTAAAAAAATTATCAGTGGTCGTTTATGACGTTTCTGGGCCTGGGTATCTTTAAGAATATTTGTACAGCATTCTCTCAGTCTGAAGTGATCCTTTGATAATATCCAAATTGGATAAAACTGGAGTAACGTTAGTGTTACAAACAGAAATGCTATAAAAACATGTATTATTATTTCTCGTATTCCACGATGATTTTCTACTATGTAGCTACATCCATAGTTTGGATGGAGACTTACGGACGACCTCCTTTCGAGATCTATTCTCTCGGGTCGTGCTAGGGATCGCACGTTAAAAGGTAAGACCTCGTTGATCCTTAGCTCGCACAAGTTTCGACTTCTGAAGGCTG
This sequence comes from Chrysolina haemoptera, assembly GCA_958298965.1. Lineage (NCBI taxonomy): Eukaryota > Metazoa > Arthropoda > Insecta > Coleoptera > Chrysomelidae > Chrysolina > Chrysolina haemoptera. The sequence goes on from OY282603.1 coordinate 15,204,256, forward strand.
ACGTTCGTAGGGGGGCGACAGCATGTTAACGGAAAACACAATTTTAACACAATTTTAACAAAAAAAAGTTATAGTTAAATACTTCAATAAAGCTTTCGAAGTCTACAAGTGAACAAACGTGAATTTCTAATGTTTGCCAGCCAAGCGCCATTTTGAATTTATGACTGGTCGTTGGAATGCCTAATATGATAACCAAAAAATTTGTTAAGTTAAGTTAAGTATTTCCTAAATACTCTACCCACACAGCACTGGACGTCTTAAAGATGTCCAATTTATGTCTTTAAAATGCCTGAACGTCCAGAGACATAAAATGGACGTCTTAAAGACGTCTGTTTCGGGATGTCTTAGGGACGTACATGAATGGACGACTTCAATACGTCCCATATTGGTCCAGAATGTTGATTTTTTCCCAATAAGTTTTTCTAAAAGGGGCAGTAAAGTTCAGTGAAATATCTATGCTAAATAACATATAAGTCAGCAGAACCACATAAAATTATTATTTCAGTGGGAGAATATATAATTTGAATAACTTTGCCAATGATATGTACAAACAAAATCTAAGATCATAACATTTCTCATTGTCTTCCACTATGCGTGAAGCTTGCTTCACTCATAACCGTTCTTCTTTTAAATTTTCTGTATCAATCTTAAATACCAACATACGTGAGAATAAAAATCCGATATTTCCATTGGTGGAATTTAACCAATCATAGAATTGAAATGGATTCGGCATTTTACTCGTCGGGCGTCGGAACTCCTCGTAAGTCGTCCCACTTCGGAATTACTCTCCATTCCGCAATATCGTATTTCGTAATATCGTAACTTGTATTGTTGTGTTGGGATGTTGCGAGAAATTGTTGCGTCGTTCTGACATTTTGTTGAGTGTTCAATGTAATGAATGTGTTGTTTCAATAACAATTACTCGAATATGTCAATGAATGGGTAAGAAGATAAATATTGATAACGAGGCTATTATTGTATTGATCATAATTTTTCAGGTCACTGGAATGGCCAAAATGGGTAGAGGAGATGGAGCAAGTAATTACCATTTCGTTAAACATGTGCTGCATAGCCTATCACAAATGATTTGGGCGTGAAATACTTATTCAACTGCAAAACTGCTATTTACCAATAAGGTGATATAGTTTTTTTGTTGAAATTTAAAATACTAAAAAACTGTTTTTTTCATGATTTTTTAATGTTTATTATTGTTCTAGTTGCCAGTGAGATGACAAAAGTTTTTACCGATCGGAAGGAAACTGAGAAATGTATTCAGTCTTAGCTGACGAAAGCGGAAGATCGTACGATGTTTAGTAAAAACAAAAAGTTATAGAAAAAAAGTTATAAAATATAATTTAATAAAATATCTGCAATTTTGTTTTTCAATTTAATTTCAAACCTACAAGGTAGGTACTGAATAATACTAAATAAAGTTTTTTTATTTTTAATGTCCAGAAAAGGGTCCATTCAGGCCCGTATTGGACATAAACTGGAAATTCCAAAGATGTCTTTAAGACGTCCCGATTATGTCCACATGGACGTATCGAAAACGTCTTCAAGACGTCCCGTTTTGTAACAATGGATGTCTTAACGATGTCTTCTGGACGTCTTCAAGATATTGCTGGACGTCTTGAAGACATCCCGAATATCTTAGGGTGGACGTCTTGAAGACGTCTTTAAGATGCCTTCATGCTGTGTGGGTATAGACAGACCCAGAAAGCTATCCTAACGTTAGGTATTTCCTACCACTTTTAAACATTACTTAACGCGTGGTGAAACGAAAATTGCAATTGGGAGTTCCTAAATTCGATTTAAATATTTCCTAACTTTAGGAATTAGTTTGTAAAATCGGGCATAGGCACCGATAACGGAAGTATAAACACCGATTACTCATTTCGGATACGTCCTCATGACAAGAAGACGGATATGAGGCAGGTTGGACGATTCATATTTCAAGGTTAAGAAAATGTTTTGGAAATCGGAATAAATATTACCAAACATACTTTTTCAGGAGAAAATGTTTTATCTTAAGTTTAAAAAAATTTACCAGAGCAATATGTGCAGCTATTCAGAATGGAGGTGGGGTAGACATTTTTTATTACAAACAGAGGGGCAAAATAGGGGACGGAGAAGATATACACAATGTTTGCTATAAATTTGTATCAAGATATAGTTCAAATGATTTCGGGAATAACATGAGTCAAAGTAATTTTTTCAATTTTTTTCGTATTTTTCTTTATTTTCTAAATTTCGCGTTATTCGCAGGATGATAATCTGTATTTAACATTGTTTAATGGATTCTCTGTCAGGACGCCATAATTATATTTTGGTCCTGTAAAGTAGTCGCCGTATCTTTCTTAACCTACAACTGCATAATTACAATAATTTGACTCCGTTTTGGCTATGGTTATTTATGAAAAATATTATCCTAACCCAACTTCATTTAAAAAAGTCATTTTGATTTAAGACCATACAGGCTTGCAGCCCTATGATTTGGTTTTATAATAGCACTCAGGAGGTTATTAAAAATCCTACGAATAACGTAAAAAGGTTTCTGTGGAGTGGGCCCTCGTAGATTTATGGCAGCTTTATAGAGGTTTTATGAATGTTGTTACAGCAAAACAATTTTATCGTAGCTTAGCTTGTTATGGTCTTCAGGACCTTCTGAGGGCTATCACAAAACCAAAATTGTTACTTGGGTGTTCATTCTTCACATAAATGGTTTGTTGAGCTACTTCATGCATCGAGTGCACAGCTTTGCGATATAAAGTATCTTTCATACCGTATTTATATCCATTTTAATGCATTTTTTGTTCTGTGCCAAAAGATACTTCACTTACTGTTAACCGATTATGATTTTTAATAAGGCACAGGTTCCAACCTGTCCTGGAATACTGTTTCAACATATAAGTTGCAGCCAAACATACACTGAAACTTTTAGATTATGTCCAAGAAGATGTATTCTTCTAGTCGGGTATGACTTGTTGAGAAGTTCCCCTTACTTCTCTGGAACACCGCAGAAAGGATGGTGATCTGTCTCAGTTTTAAAGACATTTTTACGAGACTGGTCGGTCGAGCGCAGTGCTCATATTCACTTGTCACTTCGGAGACATGGCGAACATATCATTCCTATGATTCATTCTTCCAACGGACAGCCAAGCTTTGGAACTTACTGCGTTGGGAAGTATTCCCTGCGGTATATACACTGTCAGGGATTCATCAAGCCAAGTAGCTTGAATTTTTTCTTAAATACTTGATTTCTCATCAAAACTCAAGCTTTTCAAAATTTGATACTTGACTCGATTTACGGTGTGAACTACTTGACATGATATAAGTGAAATCAAACTACTTGATATTACTTGATAGCGATCCGTAATGCACACCGAAGCGTTAAAATAGGGGATTCACCGATGTTACAGCAAGCAGACCGCCGATTGCTCGATGACGACGTGCTGCTAAATAGTAGAGCAGCTTTGGAGGCTAGAGAATGATTGTTTATATCTGATTCAAGTGATTTGTCCGTAATGGAATCGGAACCTTTTCAAAGCAGCACACCGAAACAGAAGTAGACAGTGTAAGGTCGGTGCCATCAAAGGCCAAACGAGTGGAAATTAATAAATGTGTATTTGATAAAAGGAAAAAAATTACGGATTATTTCATAGTCTAGCAAGATTCTGAAAGTGATAAAAATACTGACAGCATGGTTTGTGCAGGCTGTAGACCTCTTATCAGTGATTACCAAAATAATTTTGAAAATTTTATAATTCAATATCTGTCAAAATATTTTTTTTTCGACAAAAATGTATTCCTTCATTTCGTCTTATTTTTTCATATTCTACTTCCCACTTCATTTATCGCTCCAATTTCTGAAACACCTTGTATATACTTCTGACGTTATTTTCGAGTTCATAATTTGGCAACCGCGCTTTTCCGCAGCACGAAAATCGCGATTTTGAATGTCTTTCATCACGGCATCACATTTTTTTAACGATATCAGCTAAACTATAACTGACCCAACTTGGCACCACGCATTTCCGCAAATTGGGAATAGTGTTTTAGTTTACTCTCGACCATAGCAACGGTTACCATGGCAACAGTTTTTTCATAACCGATTTCAGCTAATCTTAAGCAGATAACTTGGCAACCGCGCATTTCCGCAAGATCGGAATTGTGTTTTTGTTTACTCGTTACCATAGCAACGGTTGCCATGGCAACAGTTTTTGCATAACCGATTTCAGCTAAACGAAAGTTGACCCCTCAATATCTCTAAAAGATGGTTTTTCATGACTTGTTTGGATTTTGTCAATAAATTTCTCTAATAGCGATAATTTTTGTTTGAGTGTACCTCTGTTACGTATCAATTCCTTCATTTTGTTACTTGTTTGTTTACTAGTTTGTGCATCATCTCTTCCCATGTTCAAGCTGATAAAAAATCAAGAATCGTGACAGAATTACTATCAAGATATAAATAGAATTGTTTCTGGGAAACTTGGTCGAAAAAAGGTAAACTGATCAAACTAGTACAAGTGTCAGAAATTTGAAATCGAGACACTGAAAAATCAAGTACAAAAAGTTCGAATAATCAATGGACAGGAAAAAGGAAAAATAGGAGCGTCTGACCTTATACTCGCTCAGTCTTGTAGGCAACGCTTTTTCTCTGCAATCGTGCTGTTTCCTCTTTTGAAAATATGGATGGATGCTTTTACTTCAATCAATTTTCAGCCTTGTTTGACATATGTCATGTACCGGAATCTTCTTACTCAATTCGCCTCGAATCCGGATCGTGGGACCAAAAATGTTGGAAATTCAAAAATGTTGGGAATTGTGTTTGCTGGCTCAAAACGGAGTCAATATCATTCACTTTGAATGATGTAAAAACGCTTCTTTTCTAATATTACGACTGTATTTTCGGAAAATAGAAACAACATAAAACAGTTGTTTAATAGAGTTGCTAACAAAAACTACTTCTCATAATAAAATAAAAACAAATATACAGAGGGCTATTGCCGAAATGTTCCATAATAAAAAGTTCTAACACAGGTACTACACCAAAGCGATAGCTAGTTAGGCGGGCATGCAGAGTAGCAATTTAGGCAAGCACAAATTTAAAAGAATTATTGGGCAGATCTTACTTTTGTCAGCTGATCCTATGCTCTAGGCCACCTATGTCTCCGTCTCATGTACGGGGTCTTACAAAAATCGCTCAGGGCCTGCAGTTCGGCTCCCAGATGATTCAGAAGGCTCTCTTGCTAACAGGTAGAGCATGCAGATGATCCAGGAGGCTCATTAGCTAACAGATAGGGCATGCAGTGGTTATTAAGCAAGCGGCTTAGGGCAGAGGTTGCGTAGCGTATACAAGAAGGCCTAAAATAGTATTCGGAGCTTACAAGAGGTTCTAATAGGTTGAGAGACAAATACAAAAGGTACATTACCTTACGTAGAGGTTGGCCTTTTGGAGAGTGCGTCTCAGAGTCGGCAAATAGCAGTAAAGAAAATCTATCAAATCCCTCAGAAGGAACGAAGGCGGCAGATGATTTCAGTGCAATAGTTTTTCATTAACTTGACTATTACCAATAAAATCCGTATAGAAAGATTAAAAGCACATGCTTTCCAAATTGGTTATGTCAAAAAAGAAAAAGGTCAAAGGTCATAAACCTCAAGTCGACAGATGTCAGTTGTTGAAAGATGTCCTGATTGTTGACAGTTCAGGAATTTCAGGATATTTTTGACCACGGCACGACTTCTTTCTCAGAGGCGACACATGAACAACAAAACTAAATAATATGACAGAATAAGTTAACCCCTGATGTAGGTAAATATTAGTTTTCTGGTTAGATAGACGTGCGACTGCTCAGTCAGGAAATTAAAGTTAAATTCAAACCGTAACAACGAGTTGACCTGACTGAATCGATGACTACTTTATAGATAGTTGTGGGATCTGTATCTGATGATCGTTCATCAATGCAGAAGAATGTTTTTTTTACAGATTTTTCCAAGTCTCAAAAGAATAACCTTTGACACATCAATAGTCTTGCTAAGCGCCAATGCCACAGATATTCTTGCTGTTTTTGGAATTCTCTGAGTGATACAAATTATTCTTAAGAGAATCAAGTTGGATGTGAAAAGAATTCACATTCGAATTGTCTGATCCTGGCGGAGTGGTTGTAAAACCTGAACTTAGCCGCTTGTTGGTATACCTTCCGCATGTATTTTCAGTTACTTCCCATTTTTAAAATATTTTCCTATTGTTTTGCAACCAACACCATCCATGCATGAACTACTCAAATCAAGCAAATCATCAGTTTCCACTCAGATTATTTTTTCACTGTCTAGATATTAGGAAATCAGTAACTGAAAGTCTAGTTGAAATACGTGACAAATGTCATTTGGATATTTAAAAGGTACTATAATGTTCCAAAGCCTCTCGGACGTGTGCTTATACCAGTATTGTGAGTATACAGTGCGGCTTTTTATAGTCCCCCCCTGTTAACTTTTGAACGGTTCGACGTAGAAACATAAGTGAAAAACCGTTTCGAGGGTTTCACGAATAGTACTTTTTGAAATAAAACATTTGGTGATTGCTCAATAAGGGGCGCGGGGGGGCCATCGACTCAAAATTTTTAAATGGCATGGGGACTCAAGTGGAACATCGTTGAAAGGAGAATTCAATTCTCTTCACAACCATCTAAATATTTTTGAATTTTGTTCATAATTTTCTTCCCCATTTCGATGTTTATGCCTTTCGATTTTTTTTTAGTAAATGTTCCTCCAGCGCCATATGTCGAGTAATTGCAATGTTTTCTCTCTCAAAAAGTAGTATCGGTAATACCCTTCAAAAAAATTTTGGTTTCATTGTTCTACATCAAACCGTTCAAATTTATCGAGGTATGAGTAGTATTCAGTTCCACATTTATATTTGATATTTCCAATTAAAATTGCAAAAAAAATAATAACGAAATTCAAAAAAATTCAGATGTTTGTAAAGAGAATGGAATTTCCTTATAGACGATGTGCCACTTGACCCCCCATGCCATTAAAAAAATTTGAGTTGATGCCCCCCCCCGCGCCCCCTATTAGGTAATCAGCATATTTTTTATTTCATATAGTAGTATTGATAAAACCCTCGAAACGGTTTTTTATTCATGTTCCTACGTCAAACCGTTCAAAAGTTAACAGGGGGGGGCTATTGAAAGCCGCACTGTATAACTTCCAGAAACTGTTTGAACACCAATATTTTTCTGTGCTCTAGATAAAAATGTAGCACCAAATCATCTCAGAAATCAGTTGCGGACCATGTTCATATAAAGATTTTTCTTAAAACCATCCAAGGATTATTGCCCTGTATATCCGAAAAAAAAAGTTGTTTGGAATTAACATCATGTTATTTCACTACTGATATTGTATGAAGCCATAGAAATAGAATCTGGGAAACGTTTAGTTTTTTATAGGAATGCTTTTCACCACAATAGAACCTAATATTTTTTCACGTAAAGGTCTTGTTTGTTTTATAATATTTTTCGCCTATCATTTCATTGAATAAATGTCTCCTTGAATCCCTGATAATGAAATATTGATATATTCAGCACATAGGGTGTTTGCAAAATTAATTATCAGTAATTTTACTAGCGTTATTGCCGCCATATAAAAAAATAGGTTTGCTGTCAAGAAAACAAACTAGTAAAAGAATATACCTCCAATGAAATGAACGCATCGCCGCTCTCCGCGTTCGTTTGGGGTTAAAAATAGAAAATAGATTCCCCATTCTACGCTTTGGCGTCGCTATACAGTGCGGTCGGTGTCTTTATAGACGAAGTGAGAGTGATAAGCTGGCTAGATCGCGAATTACTTAGTCGTTTGAAAGCAGTTTGAATATCATTGAATACCTGAGGTGTATATTTTAATTATTGACGTTCCATTTGAAATACTGGGACTGAAAGTGTTAGGTTAGGACTGGAATTTCGTTAGATGCTGGATTGCTATAGGTGAGTTAAACATGTAATGCTGAGAATTTACTTCCGTGACGTCTCGACGCTGGCACTGCGTCGTCGTTGTTTGTTGCGTAGGTTTATCAGATTCGACAATCAGAGTAGTTATTGGAACCGAGTTCATAGAAATAATATTTATTCCACAAATAATTTTTCTTCACATTAAAAAAATAATATTGTACAGGCAAATTCATGGGAGTTTAAGGACTTTAAGCAAAACAAGAATCAGAATTGTGGAGAGTAATTTGCTAAAATTCATCGGTTGTAGAGTATACATTTTTTTATTATTTTTCAATATTGATTTCTTTTTATCTTATCAACCAGGTCATTGGCTTTCCCTAAAATATGAATGATATTCACATTTCGAAATCATCGTTATTCAAGGATTATGAATAAACTAACGCCTATTACTATAACGTTTTTTAATATATAATATAATGTTTTTCTGACAGCGATAGACCGTAGAATGGTGAATATTTGAAAACTAAAAAAACTTCTATATTAAATAACAAAATGAAAGAAAGTGTAATACATTTAATACATTTTGGCATTCATCGGATCAAAATATCTAAGTCGAAAGCAATTGATTCAAAATAAAAAAAAAAATTACTAACCCTCCTACAAGGTAGAATAACCCTCCTACAAATTACAAAATAAATAATATTATGGAGTTGCATAGGTACTCAGTTCAGGCACATCAAAAAAAAAAACACGCTGCAGTACTATTGGCTTAAGTCATTATATCTTCTTTGTTGGTTCGGCAAAAATATTTTTGGCATTTTTTCATGCATTTTACCATACGTTTTCACGTGGTTTATGATGATGCCAGGGAAAAGGTATCAACACCTGTAATTCATTTTGCCCGCCATGCCGCGATCATTAAAAATCAAACTACACCTGTTCATCAAGGGTATTGTCCGTATATATCCTTGCTTACCCTGGTTACTAATTTGGCAGTCCGTATATACCAAATTCCTGAAAATTCGGTGACCATTTCCTGAAACTTCGGTGATTTATCTGTAACCAGAGCAACCGTACTTTTTCCTCGGTAACTCGGGAACTGCTTGTTATTTGTCAATTAGAATCATTTTATTGAGTGTCAGATTTGAAAATTTGGATCAAACACCTAATATTTATTTCAAAAAAGTTTTTTGCTTCTGGAAGCATTGCATTTAATTGTTTTTTGACGAAAAAAATACACTTTGAACGAATTTATTTAAAGTTGCATGTTGACTGAAGACAAGTAACAAGGGGTCCGTATATGTGCAGCCGGTTGCTTGAAAACTCAGAAACCGCTACTTACCGAACTGAAATGTTCGGCGATAAATGGGAAAATATGATCCGTAAGAACACTGCAATGATTCTCAAAATGTAAAATATAACTGACAATAATATAATAGTTATTTATGCAACAAGTGCAAAAAGTAGGTGTTTATTGCACTCGACGTGAAATTGTCCTATACGAGGCCATCAGGCCGAGTTGGCACTAAACTGTAAGGAAGACATTGTTTGTTTAAATCTATCTGCTAAAACTAATTCAAAAACATTTTGTGTAATTCAGTTGATATTCGAAGGAAATAATTTTATTTTCAACAAATTGCATTTCCTAGTAATTTCATAGTCCATTATGTAATGAATATGATGAAACATGCAACTATTTGAAACGTAATACAATCTCACAGAAAATGGGCTAAATTTGGTGTCAATTTGAAAGTTTATTTATGTCTGTCATGATGACAGAACGCTATAAGTAGAATGACAGATGAGTGCAATAAAGTCTTTATTCAGTGCAATAAAGTACCAGTTTTTCCACCAAATATAGTTCAATAAAGTTTTGTTTTTTGCATGAACGTAGAAAAAGGAATAAAATCGCTTATCGTTTTCCTATGGTTTCTCACACTAAACAATAACAATATTACAATTTTCTGGTCGAAAACACCAAAAGTGGATTGGTCACCTGAGTAACCTAGGCTATAACTGCCATATTACATTCAAAAGTGCCAACCTAAGGTATCTTAGTTCTCGTAGCAGTAAAACTTGAATGCGCTAATTTCAAATCAAGATATATCATAATTTCATTTTGCCCACCTATTCCACTTTGCCCGACCTTCCCCTAATATGAGGCTACTTTTCTTCAATGTTCTATCTCGTGGTTTTCATTAATTTCAATCGAGGAGTTGAAGGCACATTTTGATCTGGAAAAAAAATCATTTTTACTATTTATCGAATAATACTAAAATATTACAGTTGTGACTCACCTTCCTCAACAGCAAAAACTATTTCAATATTAGACTTCTCCAGCTTCTAAAGTACATCTGGCCCAATACCATTGCTTCCACAACAATTCTTGAAATCCGTAACAGCAAAGTCATTCTTTTATTTCATAACCATATCTTGGTTATTGTAAGAAAATTATCTTTTTCTACAAACGTCAAAAAATGACAAGGTTCGCGCATTGACAACAATATGCGAAGTGATCGCGCATTGACAACAATATGCGAAGTGACACTTTTTTTTTTCATTTTCCTTTGTTACCTATTTCGCACACTGCCATGTAAACTATATGAGATTTTCATATTCTAACCTATATATAGTCCTCAATTGAGCAGAAATCCAAGTAATCATTTATTCCTAACTTTATGGTCCTCAATCAAGCGAAAATACAAGAAATCATTTATTTCTGAATGTTCAATAATAATTAAATAAGGCTTTTTAACGCTTTTCAAATTGCGACAAAATTTTATACTACATTTATCGTGCGCGATATACTTTGTGGATCTCGACTACTTTTTTAACTCGGCTGCGTCTCGCGGAAAAAAAATCAGTTATCGATCACCAAAGTAGCATTTCTCCCCCAGTCATGTAAAGTTCCACTTTCTCTACTGCAAATTTTAAATTTTTCCACTTTGCTTCAACACATTGAGAGACCCTAAAACTCACCGAATCCACCCAGTATGTTACATACGAATAACATTCATTCTTTTGATTTACCGACTTTACTTCTGCTATTTATGTATAATTTATAAGAAAATTGATAGTTATTTATGATACAAGTGAACCGAACTCGCCACAACAAAGAAAATCCTGGAGAAAGTACAAAGACTAGCATGTCTTTGCATAACAGGAGCAATGAGGTCAACTCCAACAGCAGCAATGGAGGTCATTCTGGACCTCACTCCTCTCCATCTCACGGTGAGGAGAACTGCTTGGGGAGCAAACCTGAGGTTGGCCAAAGTCGGACTTAAAGGGACAGCACACAGTGTAAGGGGCTCAACCCCCACCGGAAGTGCACACCTTGCCGATCTCCCAACTGACGAAATTACCAGGAAATTTAGTTTCGAGAATTTTTTTCGAACGGAACTAAATACCAAGAAACAATGGAGCACAGAATCCATTCGAGCACTGGGTAAGAATACCATTACATGGTACACAGACGGGTCTAAAACTCCCGACGGAACTGGAGCAGGAGTATTTGGACCTCGTACCAAGTACTCCGAACCCATGGGACACTTCCCCAGCATTTTTCAAGCGGAAATTCACGCCATAGAAAGATGCAATCCTCTCCGATAGTCAAGCAGCCATCAAAGCGTTGGGCTCATATAACATCAACTCGAAGATGGTCTGGGAATGCCTAGAAAAACTCAATGATCTAGGCAGGAACAATAAGGTGATCCTCCTCTGGGTGCCTGGGCACGTCGGAGTAGAGGGAAATGAACAAGCAGACACCCTGGCACGAAAAGGAGCATCAACGCCACTGATCGGGCCAGAACCATTCTGCGGACTTGGAAAATCTTACTTCCAAGAAGAACTCAATAAAACTGAAGAAGCAATGAGAGCAACATACTGGCAAAGACTTCCAGGGCTAAGGCAGGCCAAAGATCTCCTCGGCAATTTCAACCGGGCAAGATCGAAAACACTGATTAACCTCAGCAAAACTAGTCTAAAGACAATCACAGGATTTCTAACAGGGCATTGCAGACTCAAAGAACACCTAAGGAAGCTAGGCTTAGAGGAGGACAACACCTGCAGATTCTGTGGGGAACATCCTGAAACACCTCACCACATATTGATGGAGTGTTATGCTGTACACCACAAAAGATTAAATATACTGGGATCACACCAGCTGACTGTGGAAGAAATACCACAAATGGACCCCCTCAAAATCCTAAAATTCCTGAAGGAACTGAGGCTTGAGGGGATGCTGTAAACGAGAACACCTTGAGATAGCAGAAGAAGATGGGGCACAATAGATCTAACTAGGTCGCAGCGCACCAGTCACCATCCATACCAACCAATACCAATACCAAATGATACAAGTGTTAAAAGTGGCATTTTATTTTGTGAGTGGGAAATATTGCGAAACGAGCGTTAGCGAGTGGAGAAATCCCACGAGCAAAATAAAATCACTTTTAACAAATATATCATACAAATTTGTTGTACAATAGTTACTGCTAGTAAGAAAAAAACAAAAAAAAATGGAAGATCCATAAGGATTCGAACACACGATCTTTGAATTACAAGGCAGACGCTCCAACTATAATAAACCCCAACCCACACTTTATTTATGAATGTCACTATTTGTCAGTGATGAAGGACATTCTACAGTTGGACTGAATACTACTTCGTTTGTAACTCAAAAGGAATTGGTATTACCAATTGCACAAACGGCCAAATGCATGAACTTTCATTAATGATTACTCTTCAGTAAGTGTTCTGATTATAATATCTGATTGAAGTGTTTCTATCAGAGAGATCTATATTATTGAGTGAGTATCCATCATCTCATCTGTAATTTTACTTTTAACACTAGTTGTGACGTTTTTTACCTTAGTGTCATAACTATGCCTTACCTTAGTGTCATAACTAAGGTAAAAAACTAAGTTAGAAAACGATTAAAATTTCCACAAAATTTATTAAAAAGATACTGTGTATCGAAACATGTCGCAAAGTCAATAAATTTTGTGGAAATTTTAATCGTTTTTTACCTTAGTGTCATAACTATGGATTTCCATCAAGTAACGGCCACGTCAATCCAAATAGTGTTAGAAGTAATTTTAACACTATTTAAAAAAGTGATTTTGTGAAAACGTCAGTTTTTAGTTCATATGTCAACGAATTAAAAAGGTCATTTTTAATGACAGTTGTACAAAAAAATATTTAAGGGGACGTGTCTGAACGTTCTGTCATGTATATAACAATATATGACAAAACGTCTAAACACGTTGAACGTCTGGGCAAAATCAGAAGTAGTATACGACTTTCTATAAACCTTTCTAGTGGGGAAGTGAATAGGTAATGAAATCAAAATATGAAACTCCAATGAAACGTATTGAAATATAATTTAAACCGAGGGGGAAACCGCTGGGTAATTTTGGTGTACAGGTCTTGGGTATTAGTGGCATTACTCGGGTATTAGTCAGGAATTAGGGGCATTACTTGAGAATTATTGAGCAGTACAGGTTTTACTGGTGTATTACTCGGGCATTAGAGAAATTAGTAAGGAATTATTGGCCATTACTCGAGCATTACATGGGTATTACAGGAATTATTCGGAAGTGAGAGAACAATTATTACTTCTCGCTGAAGAATTGGAATTTTCTGAAGAATGTGAGATTACTGAGGTGGTATTACTCGGAAATTACTGGGTTTTATTCGGGAATTACTTGGGTATTAGAGGCATTACTTACGGTTTTTGGGAATTGGTGTACACAATATTCTCAGCGGTTTCCCCCTCGTTTTAAACTCAAAAAAATATTCTTGTAGATAAAGTTCTAATTTTGTGAAAGGGTTCAAAGAATGTTCAGAGGCATCTTCTTGGTTCTCCTCATTTTGAGACATTATTCTGTCTCCTGATACCTCTTCAAAAAACTGTAACAAGTAATAAATGCATGTGTTTTTATATATGAGTTATAATTTGAATTATTTTGATATTTTTTATTACAAAGGCAATCTACATTGTCCTAAATAGGTAAAATTCAATCAAACGAAATAAAACTAGACATGGTGATGTAAAATTCATACTGAACAATGAATTTCGACATACACTGAATACACCTTCATTATTCGAAACTCACTTTCAGATCAAATGTGAAAGACGAACCCGGCTGAATTCATGCACCTTCAACTTATAAAGCGACAATAAATGTTCATTGCTGTTATGTGGAATGGGGAGATAAACGTCAGAAGACGTCATCATTATTCTGAAAAAATATTTTTAAAAATTTCGGCGGGTTTTTCCCAACCCTATTATTGACTCAAGTACAGGATGACAGTAAAATATTTCATCCTAGATGGAACGTAGAGGATGAATGTAGGAATTAACGTTATAAACCGTCATGTCACAAGGAGGACAAAACCGTTGAACGTCTATCAACGTCATGTCATGTGTGAGCATCTGAAAGAAGACGTTTGTACAAGTTTTGACGCTCAACGTGTTGTAATTTGGATGTACGAGCTTCATTGGTCATATTGCTTTCGTTAAACTCTATACACAAGTTCTGCCAGCCTTTTCCTCCATGTCACGTCGTCACGTTCTTTTGATTTCACAACGTCTTTATATATTTCGATGAAAAAAAGGTTTGTATTTCGTGCAGAAATTTATTTATAAAATCATAGCAAAGAGCTTTCGACTATAAAGTCATCATCAGTGCGTACCTGTAAGTAAGTGACATTGAAATGAATTTAAGAAATTTTGATAATGTGAATTTTGAAAAATTGAAAAATTACTTACTCGTCAGGTGTACAAGAGCCATACCATAAAAATATCATGTGTCCATAGGACCATGTAACAATTTAAAACGGGACATCATATGATTAACATTTTAAAAAATCTTTATTCCAGGATTGAGTTTGATAAAAGTTTCAACAGACAGAGTAACACATGTCTGCTGAACTTAGTATACTGTCAAACTAAATGAAATATGAATGAAATTGACATTGTGTCAAAAGTTGACAATGACAATTGGCTTTGAACATGAACTTTTGGAAACACTGATCTATGTTTTGAAAATTTTTGAATGACCAATTAGTCAAATTGATCTGTAAATCTTTTTATAGTTCTGTTCATCCAAACCCAAGGAAATATGACAAACCGGGAAAAGGTCTAATGAGAACCTCCACCCGAAGTGCACAGAACCAGGCTTAAGACACAGTCCCTTGGTAATTTGTGAAACCAATTCCATGCTCAAGATCATGAGATAGGTCTAATGAGAACCTTCACACTCCCCAAAGCGACAAAAGGGCTTTGGGGAGTGTGAAGGTTCTCATTAGACCTATCTCATGATCCTGAGCATGGAATTGGTTTCACAAATTACCAAGGGACTGTGTCTTAAGCCTGGTTCTGTGCACTTCGGGTGGAGGTTCTCATTAGACCTTTTCCCGGTTTGTCATATTTCCTTGGGTTTGGATGAACAGAACTATAAATAGATTTACAGATCAATTTGACTAATTGGTCATTCAACAATTTTCAAAACATAGATCAGTGTTTCCAGAAGTTCATGTTCGAAGCCAATTGTCATTGTCAACTTTTGACACAATGTCAATTTCATTCATATTTCATTTAGTTTGACAGTATACTAAGTTCAGCAGACATGTGTTACTCTGTCTGTTGAAACTTTTATCAAACTCAATCCTGGAATAAGGATTTTTTAAAATGTTAATCATATGATGTCCCGTTTTAAATTGTTACATGGTCCTATGGACACATGATATTTTTATGGTATGGCTCTTGTACACCTGACGAGTAAGTAATTTTTCAATTTTTCAAAATTCACATTATCAAAATTTCTTAAATTCATTTCAATGTCACTTACTTACAGGTACGCACTGATGATGACTTTATAGTCGAAAGCGCTTTGCTATGATTTTATAAATATATTTCTGCACGAAATACAAACCTTTTTTTCATCCAATTACATTGGAACGTGCACACAGCAGGGGCGTCGCTATTTTTTTTTCCTAGGGGGGGTAAAGGCTTTCTTGGGGGGGTAAAGACTTAAATTTTTTTTCTTGGGATGGAGTAAAAGCTTAAATTTAATTTAAAAATACTAGTATATAACTATTCTTGGAGGGGTAATTACCCCCAGTACCCCCCCCCCATATCGACGCCCTTGGCACACAGCTTGACAATTTTCACTTTATATATTTCCACCAGCCGTATTGGTTCCTACACTTCCTGCAAAGTTGGATGACCAACTGTAATCTACATTGAACATAAATAAACAATAACAAAAATTCCGGTACTCACAACTAGTCTGATATTGGAACATGACTTTTCATTCCTGTTAGTTCTGTCAATTGTCCCTTAAATCAGAAAAAAATATTGATGAACTGATGTGCATTGAAGTTATGAAGTTCGAAGAACCGTTTGAATATTCGAAGACCTAACTGCTACTCCAGTCCTAATTCAGTTAGAAAATCTGTCATAAAAGCTTTCTATTGCATCTATATTTTCATAAAATAGTTATTTATGCAACAAGAGCAAAAAGTAAGTGTTTATTGCACTCGGCATGAAACACGTTGAGTGCAAAAAACAATTTTTGCACGAGTTGCATACAACATTTTTTCTACATTCATGCAAAAAGCAAAAAATTATTTATTAAGGTACGGCACTAGGTGTTGGATTCCATTAATGATACTCATTTTAAAACTTTCAATTCTGTAATTGTCAGAAATAATTTTTGACTGACGTTTCTATAATTAAAGTTGCATTATAAAAATCAAAATCATAGTAGCCGTGAGCGCGTATGTTATCCTGAGGTGTGGTCATAGTACAGACAGTTTGCTGTCTGTTTGCTGTTTAGCTCTGGCTGCTAACATTAATACAAAATAATATAAAATATGTAACTGTTTAAAACGTATTGCCAATCTCACAGAATATCTGCTAAATATGTAGTGGGTTTGAACATTTATGTTTGTCATAATGACAGCACGTTGAAATTGAATGACAGATGATTGCAATAAAAACTTTATTGCACTAGTGCAATAAAGAACTACTTTTTCCACTAAATATAATTCAATAAAGTTTTGCTTTTTGCATAAATGTAGAAAAAAATTATTTGACATTTGCTACGACAGAGACTGTCCCCTCCTCAAAAATCATTGAAATTAAGTACCTACACAAATATCGGGAGGTGTTGACTGGTTGCTGTTTATTTCAGATTAAATATAAGTTTTGATGTTAATATTAATAATAAATAAGTAAAATATGATTGATTCAAGATTATATTTTCCATTATTCCACTAGTGAATAAACTGGTAATTTATACGGATATAACTTCAATTATAAGGTGATTGTGAAAAAAAAATTTAATGAGTGTAGCCGATACTTGATGAAAAATCATGTTATCGTTTATATTAAAACTTTAATGTTGATTTTCACAAAATTTCAGTTTACAAAGCCGCGAAGCAGAAGTAAACTTCTAGAGTATTAATGGCTGGCCTGGCGTTTTGATGAGAATTGTTAAACTATTTTGAAGTAGACTATAGGTTTTTGATTAAATTTTATTGATTTGATTCTTCGATTTTTTTTTACTTCGAAGTAATGAATATAGTAAGAATGTTTCAAAACGACATTATTGATGATGTAGCATGTAATTAATCTATATTGTGGTATTCATTACGATTACATACCAACCGACAGTTGAATGAACCTGCCAATTCAGAAAAATAACAGCAAATATTTACTTTTTCAATGCCAATTTAATACAAAGTGCAAATGAGCTAGCTGTACAATAATAGTGCTAAATATATCGTCGCATGATGTTTATTAGTTAATCCTTGAGTGGTCTTCAACAATATTTTATTCTCTGCAGCCTATTTTGTCACCGCCGTCATTATAACTAGTATATTTATGCGTGCACTCCAAAAAAGGTAGTCAAGTTGTTTTCTTGTAATTCATTTCAGTACATCTACAGAACTTTAACTTGCTGTACGTCCTTGATTTTAATGTCCGCAATAAAAAAATAAATATACCTACCTACCACGAAAAGATTTGTTTTACATGACTTTTCTGATAGTGGTTTAATGTGTTTTGGTTGATACGCCAGCAAAAAACGTAGATCTGAGGAAAGTCCAAGGAAAATTTCTGAATGGCTAATAACACTAGTTACTGCAAATGTGCACGTTTTTACTGATAGAGATATTGAATTCGAATCGATCCTTGATCCTCTATATTTAGATAGGTACCAAGCTGAAAAAGTTAGCTCGATGCGAATTTGATATATCGATTGTACATAGCTACTGCCCCCATTGATGATTGCGTTTTTTCGTCCTTTTTTAGGTTATTTCGTTAGTTGTCCATGAATAGATGAATATTCTGTAAATACTATTTGAAATATATATCTGCATTTCAGATTTTCAGAGTCTGAACATACACTTGTGCTACCAGATTCCATCCGGAAAAGAGTAATCATTTTAATTGGTTATATCTCGCTCACAAACTCCACTTCTTTAGAAGAACACAAAAAAGTTGCGATATATCTGTTTTTGAGTTCGAAGATTATGAATTTATTGTTTAAGTTCATAAATTCAAGATGGGGGACGAGTTTTGTGAATATGGTCCAATTCGATTCAAAATTGTGATGGTTTTTGGTGTCAGAGTTTATGAATTATTTATCAAAATCCATAACTTCAATATGGCGAACAATTGATTCCATTATATGGTTTGATTTCAGTGAAAGTTGGTGTATGTTTGTTTTCGAGGTCAAAAATTATAATTTCTATTGTCGAAATTCATGAATCTAAGTTTTTGGTCGAGTTATGTTAGTATGGTCTTAAAAATCATGTGGGCAAAGCAGAGGTCCAAGATCGCAAAAAGTAATACTAATGATAATAGTGATAGTGAATTCTTGTTCAATACTTACTTTATTTTATTAAAATTGAAACCATAAAACCATAATGTTTATATCAAGACCTAATGGTCTAATTACTATGGATGTAATGTGTTCTGGTTAGGCATTGTTACTATCTCTATACGCCACCTTAGGAGCAGCACTGAATATATACCGATAAAAAAATCAGAATAAGTTCACCATATTATATTAGCAACAACATATCATACATAGAACAAAAATAAATGTTCTAAAATATATAAATAAGAGCGTGAATGTCCGTTTTTGAATACCTAAGCATAAACTGGGTCAATCCAGCAGTGAAATGTTTAAGGGTGTGGATTTCTTTGAGTTCATTAGGGTTAAGATTGATCACAAGGGAACAACTACTTTTTCTCTTGTAACGGTTAAAAAAACTACTTTGTGTTTTTTGTTGAACTGTTTTTTTTAAATCTTTGTACCATTTAACTAATATTTGTTTACAGAATATAGTTGTCGAGCATCGAGTATTCTACTTTTTTTATTGAAATTCATGAACTTATAATGGCGGTTATGGCTGACAAGTTGATATTCAGATGGCCTTCTCATTGAAGAGCTAGATAGCCCAAATTTCACAGGAAACAGTTCCTCTAATAACCATAACTAAAAGGCACGAAATGAAATAATGTTTAAAAATATTTGAAGGCAAGCTTTTATTTAAATGCGCTAAAAATAAAAATAATTTATTAAAATAGGTTATGTAAGTTATTCGTATTCGAACTACAAACTTCGCGCGGCGAACTTTTGAATCTGTAACCTCCAGAATAACCTACAGTACACATCTAAAGAAATTTCCTTCTACCGTTTTACGCACATAAATAAAAATTTAACTCCAACCTTTTTATTTATTGATTTATTTTCATTTTCATTTTATTAATCTTTCATTTACATTTGCAATAGTTTGTTTTGAAATTCGAAAAGCAGTGGAAATCAATTTGGTACATCATGAATAATTTATTTTTTATATGATCCCGTCAGCCAATCGTCTTAAGAAAATATTTTAAATCTACCAATAGTATCAACATTACACCTATAATTTATTAGTAGCAATCACGTTGTTTGATTAAATCTTTGTTCAAATGAATGCAACATGGTTGTCAAAATGACACTGACAGATGTCCGATTAAAAATAGTTAAGCCGAATTACATTTGTTGTAATATTTTTTTTTTAGATAATTTCAACTAGATCAGCACTCGTCTTTGTTGTAAAAATCTGAAGAGTTGCCGAAGTCCACGAGTGGGATTTGTGCATCTAGTTGAAATTATCAAAAAATTACCACCACTTGATAATTCTTGTATTATATTTTCGTTTATTAATATTTCGATTTAGTTATTCAAATCCTGAAATTTCAAAATGAAAAATTAGCAAAGGAGGGTATGCTTATCTGGGCCACCTGCTCCCGGTCATAAGATTTTGCACACTTTAGGTCTATAAAAAAGAAACATTTTTCTAAAATTCCAACTTCCAAACCATTCCGGAACATCTTCAAATAAGTTCTTTTAGAGCAGAGTTTGTACGGCAAAATATGATAAAATTGACATTTTGGCAACAAATCGTATGTGTTTATCCTGGGTTTCAATGTACAATAAAAGGAAAATGTCAGTTTTGATAATTAGTTATTGAAATAATTCAAGAGCAATGTTGCCACTTTGCATCCTTTGAAAATATTCGATAAGAACATATCATAAAATATAACTTCTTTATTGAAAATAACTAAAATGTACTTCTACATTACTCATTTCTAAGCATTTGAGAAAAGCATACCCTCCTTTGATAGAATGTGTTGCTCTCTATAGGTTCTCTATAGATTAAGATAACCTCGCGTTCATTATAGAAAAACAGCTGGCACAGCGTTTATCGCCTTTTGGGGTGAAAAGAGTTAAGTTTCGGCCCGAATATTGTTAAAAAAATTGTTAAAATTGTTATTTCCATCAACCAAATGCCCTCTCACAACCCTCAGAAGTCCTCGAGAGACTTGTGTAAGGAAAGATGAAGCCCTTACCTTTTAACGTGTGATGCCATGCACGAGGTCGTAGGGCACGGAGATTCGAATCCACGTATCTTGTCATAGTAAGCGAGAACACAACCTGTGAGCCACCAAGACCCTATAAAATTTAGTTGAACCGCAGAGTCGTCAATGCATTCAATATTGTTCCCATGATTTTTTCTATTTTTATTTTTCATTTTCCAGAGGCTTCATTATATGCCGATTTGGTATTTTGAAATTCGCAGATATATCGAACTAGAAACACCCATTGTACTTCTGCGTAATCTGAAGATGATATACAGCGTTTCATCCTGTTACAGACAGTTTTCCATTCACTAAGAATCGAACATAGTCCAGACAAATAAGCATTATTTCTCCAGAAAACCGAATATTCTTTTCTGATTCATGATTCCATAATGAAAGAAAGTTCGAAAGCAAAATCTAATCACAATCTCATCGCCGAAGCAATCTCATAATATTATTTAGACGCACTCATTACGTTATATATTTAGATAGGAAGTGTTAGTGAGATAATTGCATAACGTAGGAGAAAGTTGTATAATGTTAAGGTTATGGTCAGCATTGATATACTTTCACGAGTTGAATCTAGGAAGGTATGCATATTCATTTACAATTAAGTGTACACTGTCAAGTTTATTGTCTATTTTTTCACCTTCATGTGGTAACGTTCACAATTACTAGTAACACGAAATGATATAACAAGAAAAAACAATACCTAGGTTATAAAAAACGGAATGCGTTCTATGGCGGTTTTAGTAATTGTAAAATTCGATTGAATTTAACACTATGGTTTACTCCTCTGGTTCCAATGTGACGTCAAAGTACCTTACTGATTGTTACATCTTAAACAAAAGCAGCTGAGGGGAGTGTGTTCAAATCCCAGTGCGATCAGCTATCCCGTGCATTTTATCACACGTTAACAGGTAAGGACAACGTCTTCCCTGCGTGTCTCTTGAAGACTTCTGAGGATTCCTTGTAGGGGTACAGGTGGTTGACAGAAATAACAAAATGAAAAAACAAAAAAAAAACAAATTGGTCGACAGCGGGGTCTCAATATCATATTGTAGTCACCAAATGCAACACGTTTGCAGTAAGTCTGGAAATTCAGTCGGCGATAATAGAATTTCTTGGGGATAGCGTGATCACTTTACAAAAACTTACTGTGCGTCCCATACTTAATATTGAAAGGTAGTATTCCTGTATAATCCAGTAACGACAGACAAACTTGAGAAAAAGTGTAGAATGAATTGTAGCACTCTGAAACTCATCACATGACATCTCGACATCATGTATTATCAGAAAAAAAAATTGTTTACCAAAATATCAGGGGTAAAACCTAAAAGAAATTTCATTAAAAAAAATATAATTTTTTGTTGTTATTTCAGAAAATATGAGATTTATCAAAAAACGATTTCGATAGGTTGGGAGATAATTCAATTCTCCACAAGGATGATTTTCAGTTATCCCAGGTAGCACCTCATGTTGGCTGAAACTTTTTTTCATATTGGGCCAATATGGATATATTTTAAATGTAGAAATAATATTGAACCAATATGGGTTCATATCCGAAAAAAATAATTCTTTAATAATATTGGTGGAATATTGGCTCAGCCTGTTCTGAATATATATTGTTTCATGAAATATTGGGTCAATATTGGTTCAATAATTTTTACCAATATCGGTAGAGCGAAATTGCCTACATATTGTCTCCAGCATTTAGCTCCAATATTGCGATTTCAATATTACTCTCATATCGATTTCAGAGATAAAAAACAATATTTATTGTATATCCAAGTTTGATAGCACATTGGTGGAATATTATTTAATCCATATTCTAAAAATTATATTGACCCTATATTATATATTATATACAAAATACATTCATCGCTAGGATTGAAATTTGAATATCGGCCAAATATTCAATAAACAATATTGAAATGAATCATGATTAAACTTGGGTAAGAAACTGCTAGGTGGCCCCACATATGGAACAACAGCTGAATCATAGTAACATATATTAAATAAGGCTTCTCACAATGCGTTTACAAGTTAATCTACTCAGTGGTAAATTGAAGTAGAAACGAAACTGTAGAATTTTTATTTTATTTGACATTTTCTGGAAATATTTCATCAATGTTTCCAAGGCAACATATTCAATTTAACTATTTTACCAATATATGCAAATGATATTGTACCAATATCCCTAAAATTTTGGGGCCAATAGTGCTTCCTCAATATTTCACTAATATTATTTGTATAATGTCCAAGTAATATTGTACCAATATCCCGAAATAATTATAATTTTATCTCGCCAATAATACGTTTTAATATTTTGCCAATATTTTACCAGTATTATTCCAATATAACTGTGCTACAGCGATATTGTACTAATATCGCCTAACATTTTGAGGCCAATATTGCTTCGACAATATATTTCGTCCTGCGGACTCGTTGTATTTTCAGCTTTGGGATTGCAATTCATTAATATTCCAAAAAATTATCGGTAATAATCATACCACTTATTATATTTCCCCTGAGAATATTAGACCAATATTATTTTTTTAATATTAGACCAATATCGCCGAATGTACACATTTTTTTTCTCGCCAATATGATTATTTGAATATTTTGCCAATATTTTCACAATATTGTACCAATATTGTACCAATATTGTCCCAATATGGGGAAGCTACTTGGGATACCTTATCAAATACGCTCGTTTTCTCAGAAAACGTGGTTAAACGCCGATATCACATTTCATGCTCACGCAGGGCCGAAAATTAGATTATTCATAACTTTGCTAAAAATTATAGTTGAAAGAATCGTTCCTGAAGACTTCTACTTCCTCATGCAAATATTGATAGCATGTGAGCATCTGAGTACCTAAAATGTGTTTTGTCCCACTTCACATAACCCTTCTACGATATTTACGGAGGATCCGAAAGCCATGGATATTCTAGTTTATATGAAATAATTATAATGAAGCAGGAATCAGTGTCCTCTTTAGACAATATTCAACTATTTAAGACTAGTGAAACAAGTCTCACTTATACATTCGAAAGAAAAAACTGGGTTTTAATCCTGCTAGTTTTCAACTAACTCACCTATAATCCCAGCAATTCCTTCAGTAAATGTTGAAAATAATCGTTCATGCACATCCTACATAAAAAATGAAGTATGTGAGTTCAAGCTTGAGGCTTGCACTTCACAACAGTGTTATTAAATATACAGTGAGGACCAAAAGTCCGTCGCCCCCCCTGTAACTTCTTTATTCTACATATTACAAAAAAATGTTAAATACATAAGTTGTAGGGTTTCATTCGATCTCTTTAATGGTTTAAGTTTCATTCATACAGAGTGTCTCAAAAAAACACGGTGACTTAGAAGTTATTTTTTTTAAATGGGACACCCTGTTTTTCATTACATTATTACATTCTACGTTGAATTCTGAACAAGTTTGATAAGGTTTTCTATCAAAAAAATTTATAGTTTTGGACTTATGAACACTTGTAAATAATTTTTTCGAATACTTTTGCACCAGTTCACGAATAAATTAATGCGGTAGGCTATGCACGCTAGGCGTGTTTATTTTATCCATGACAACGAAAAAAAACTCTTATCTGTTTTTGCCAAATGTCATTGACATTTTGTAGGTTTTCAAAACTTTGTTTCAAACGGTTTTCAATTTCTCTTGTTGATTAATATGGCTCGTTCAGTAGCAGACTAAGTTGAAGCCGTTATCATATTTGATGAAGCTAACCGAAATTACCACGCTGCTATTCGCATTTTCAATGAACGGTTTCCAGAACGTCCGATGTGTCGAAAATATCTGCAGAAATTGGTGGCAAAATTTAACCAAACTGGCACCGTGAAAGATGCTCCGAGATCTGGGAGGCCGAAAATGATTACGGAAGATGTTGAAATTCAAGTACTAGCCGAAATGGTAAATAACCCACAACAATCAACTAAGCAAGTAGCTGAGACATGTGATGTTTCTAAAATATCAGTAAAGAGGGTTTTAAAACAAAATAAATTCCATCCTTACAAAATAAAAATTTTGCACCAATTGGTTGAAGATGATCCAGACCAGCGACTTGAATTTTGCGAGACCATGGCAGAAAGAATTGTTGCAAATCGACTTTATTTACAACACATCTGCTTTAGTGATGAAAGCACTTCTTACCTAAATGGAAATGTGAATACCCAGAATTGTAGATATTGGAGTGATGAGAATCCCCATGAATTCCGCGGGGGGCATACTCAATTTCCCCAGAAAATTAATGTTTGGGCTGGTATTTTAGGTAACCACATTGTAGGTCCCATATTCTTGGAGGAAAATTTAAATGGTCCCAGATACCTCCAAATGCTGCAAGACACAATAAGTCGCAGTATCGATGAGATCGTTGTGCAAAACCCACATGAATTTTACTTGGATGTAACATTTCAGCAAGATGGAGCGCCACCACTTTATTTTCGGGAGGTGAGAAATTACTTAGATGAAAGGTATCCAGGTAGGTGGATTGGACGTCGAGGTACAACAGAGTGGCCAGCTCGCTCACCGGACCTCTCACCGCTTGATTTCTTTCTCTGGGGCTATGTGAAATCCGTAGTTTTTAAGACAGTTTGTGGGTCGTTAGATGAACTGCGCCGTCGAATTATTGAAGTGTGTTCAGAAATAACACCTCAAACCTTGATTAATGTTAGGGAAGAGTTTACAACCCGACTATTTATGTGTCAAGAAATGCATGGTGGACATGTCGAACATCTTTTGAAATAGATAAAAACTCACCGTTTTTAGTTATAAATTAAAATATCTCTTCAGTTTTTAATGATTCTTGATCTGTATTTATGGACTACCTTATTTGTTAATAAAATGTTTCAACTTCATTTGTACTAGTTTTTCGTGAGATTCAACAACTCTAACAATTGTAAAATGGTACGACGAGGTAAGTTACACATGGTGCCATCAGCAGTTTGCAACATTGGATAGCTTTCAAAAAGTTAGGATAGGAAAGTGGAATACATTGTGATCCATTTGTTACGATTTTCTCATTGAACTGGCGCAAAAGTAGTCGAAATAATTATTTACAAGTGTTCATAAGTCCAAAACTATTAACTTTTTTGATAGAAAACCATTTATCAAACTTGTTCACAATTCAACGTAGAATGTAATAATGCAATGAAATACAGGGTGTCCCATTTAAAAAAGTTAACTTCTAAGTCACCGTGTTTTTTTGAGACACTCTGTATGAATGAAACTTAAACCATTAAAGGGATCGAATTAAACCCTACAACTTATGTATTTAACATTTTTTTGTGATATGGAAAATGAAGAAGTTACAGGGGGGGCGACGGACTTTTGGTCCTCACTGTTTATGCAGGATATGAATAAGCGATTAATTTCACGATTTACTGAAGAGAATGTCGATTTTATGGGTAAGTTGAAAATGAGGCAGGAGTAAAATAAAGTTTTTTTGGCATGTATAAGTGGGACCTGTCACACTACTTTAAAACTGTTGAATATAGTCCAAAGAGGGTATGGGTTGCTGCTTCAGTAAAATAATTTCATATGTACTAAATTATTCATGATTTTCGGATCATCCGCAAACATGTCCGTGAAGTGCGACAAAACAGTTACTCAAAAAATCATGTCAGGAACTGGATTTCCTCCACAAAATCAAACTTTCAATCAATAGTTACTCAAATACTCGCATATTATAATTGCATGAGAAGGTAGAAGTCTTATTCAGAAACGATATGAACTTTTTCTTTTCTTTCTCCGATCATTTTTAGCAGAGTTATGACCTATCAAATATTCGGCTCCGCCAGACCTTTCAGATTAATTTGATGTCGGCACCTTGTTGCGTTGTTTTTCCGATGAATCATATACTTTCCAGGTTTACAGCAAAAATCTATTTGTATATTTTTAAACGAAAAAAAAAATGTTTCACACCTGGATTTTTTTTTCGTGTTTACCATTGTTCCAACTACTAGCATACCAAGTTTGGTGATGCTACAATCGATTCTCGTCTCAAAACCCAATCGTACTGGATTAGTAAGACTATCACTGAAATACAGGGTGTAACCTAAGTACGTTAAAATATCAAGTGTCGTATTCCTGAGACAATTTTAAGAAAAAAGTTTAATTAAACTTGTGTCCGGAAATGCTTCGTTTCGGACATACAGGGCGTTGAAATTGAATTTTTTTGTACGCTTTTTAAAAATAACTTTTGCAAAAATCAAGTTATTTGCACGAAATTTGGTACCCGGGGGTTTTATGACGTGGGAAATCATAATTTTGTATTATTTTTTATGTAACATCTAGAGGGCGCTGCGTACGCTGTCATTATTTATTTCAAATTGCCCTAACATTTTTGACAGTAAAGTTTTTGTACTTTTCATAAAAAAATCTTATTCCCACACCTTTTCCAATTAAAAAAGGTATACTTTCTCAACAACGCTGGAAGTGATATTTTCCGAGATATTTACAATTTTTTATATCAATGCATGTTACTCAGCTCCTATAGGGCGCTAAGTGAAGTTGCTTAGAAAAATTTCAACAATCTGTATCTCGAAAACGAATCATTTTCCGATAAACATTTTATAAGAAAAAAGTTGTTTATTTTGACGAGATCTACCACATACTTAGTTTTTGGAATGTTCTCAGCAACTTCACTTAGCGCCCTAGGAGCTAAGTAACATGCATCAATATAGAAAATTACAAATATCTCGAAAACGATCACCTCCAGCATACATGAAAACTGATGCGAAATTATGATTTCCCACGCAAAAAAAAACCCGAATACCAAATTTCGTGCAAATAACTTATTTCTTGCAAAAGTTATTTTCAAAAAGCGAAAAAAAAAATCAATTTCAACACCCTGTATGTCCGAAACGAAGCATTTCCAGACACAATTTTATTTAAACTTTTTTCTTAAAATTGTCTCAGGAATACGTCACTTGAATATTTTAACGTACTTATGTTACACCCTGTATATGAACCCTAGTAGTGCTTCCATATTGGTAGTAAAGTGTCACAATCACAGGAATACATTTTGAATTATGTTGAGAAGTTCACCATAATCCTCTTGTTAACTCCAATAAACAGGGTGGCGACTTAAAACGAAACAAAAAGGAGTTTGTAAACCTAAAAATTTTCTGTTCAATAGTGAATTAGGTATCGATTCAATTTCAAATTCAACGAAGGATAAAAATATGACTAGTTCACATTGTACCAATTTTGAGTCCTTTCATTTGCCTTATGTGAAGATCTTTCTTTTCCTTCCAGATATCTGATTGAACATCTTTTGAAGTAAATATATACAGTGACCGCCAAAAAGTATGTACCAAACGGGAAAAAAGTTTATTATTAGTGTATTCGAAAAAAGAAAAGAAAAGTTTGTGCATGTCCGATAACCTAAAAATCGAATTTGACATATGTCACGTGATCGCTGGTATGGCGGCAAATTGAAAAAAATTACTATGAATAGGCAAAAAGTCGAGTAAAATGGCAAGATATCAAAAAATGTAATTTGAAAAAGTTGCTTACAATTCAGTTTCATATACATATACAAAGTTTGACAAAATAATGTGAGAAAATTGAGAATAACATTATTTTTAAATATTTTCCTAGCTTTATAAAACTATCAAATTATTTTCTTATGAATAGCTTGGCCATACTGAAATATTTGTATTTCAATGATAATAACAAAACGTTGTCAATTTCTCCACACCAGAGAGCACTAAATGAAAAAATTTAATTTTGTCAGAACCATTGCTCTTACATTGGTTCGTATCGAACAGTTATATCAGAATTCCACGATTATTGCGATGATGGAGAAATCCAAAAATATCGTGTTTTTCCGATTATAAACAATTTTTCATGATAATCGTATACGAACGTTTCACTTCTTAAAAATAGTGCGTCAAATTAAAGAGGCTAGAGTTTTCAACATTGCATGCGGAGTAAAACGCTCTGGCAGGATTATCATCGAAACTTGATTATAATCTGGAAAACACCATGTTTCGGGAGTGTCATGTCATCACAATGGTCGTGGAATTCTGATATAACTGTTAGATACGAACCAATGTAACAGCCAATGTTTTGACAAAATCCAATTTTTTTAATTTAATGCTTACTGATGTGGAGAAAATGAGAAAATTTTGTCATTCTCATTGAAACACAAATGTTTCAGTATGGTAAAGCTATCCATAAGATCATAATTTGATATTTTCATACAGCTAGCAATTTTCTCTCATTATCTTTTCAAACTTCGTATGTGTGCATAAAATTCAATTCTAAGCAACTCTTTAAAATAACTTTTTTTGATATCTTGCCATTTTACCCCACTTTTTGCCTTTTCATAGTAATTTTTTTCAATTTGCCGCAATACCAGCGATCACGTGACATGTGTCAAAATCGATTTTTAGGTTATCGGACATGCACAAACTTTTCCCGAGAATCTTTTTCCCAATACTCTAATAATAAACTTTTTTCCCATATGGTACATACTTTTTGGCGCTCACTGTATATATTGAATTTCAAGATCATCTTCATCCATTAAAACCGTTTTGTCTAACACATCTTGTTAATTAACACCTAACTGACCTCGTTTTATACTAATTTTAATAACAAAAATGTCTGGCTTAATACTTCTTGAGTTCTTCAAATAATACATTTCAATATCTATTGATACCAGTGAGCCCGACTATTCTTGTTGATGAATAATTGTTTTATTAATTTTTGTACAAAAAATTACCTGCAATCACATTTTTCGCAATATTTTCTGAAATGAAGTGTAGATAGAGCGTTTAGGATCACTGCTACTGATTAAAATTGGTATTTCATCATGATAGCTTTTTTAATAGCTATTGATGTAACGAGAGTATAATGTGATTTTTAATAGTCCAGGATGTCGCCTTAGTCTGACCAACAGGTGCCTTTCAGGTCAAACTTTTTTCACCGCCTCCGAAAAATATGAACGAGGTGTCATTCGATTCGGAATAGGGTGTAGATGATTTTCAAAGAAATTCAAATGCCGCTTGCAACAGTTCCAAAAGTTATAAACAATTAACTGAAAAAACAAAATGGGGTTTGGTTTTTTACAAATATCTCAAAAACTATTTGACATGCAATAAGGTTGAAAATATGTCCTGAAACAGGTACTCCGGCTTGCGCAAGACACGACTTTGGACCTTTAACGAATACGTATTTTTTAAACTTATTAGATATCAAAATTGAGAACTGAAAAAATTCAGGCACCTACTGGATAAATGAATGAACAATACGCGGTCAAAAAATTTTAATCGTGATTTCCCAGTTAATTATTCATTAGTTAATTAACAATTTTTTCCTACTTAAACAGGACCATTGCAAGTGCGAAAATTGTTAAATAACAAATCTGAGTTTTTTTTGTGGAGCTATTTTTGGAAGGTCTCTGAATGAATTCACGTTAGAAAAATAAAAAAATTGTTAATATTGATTGAAAGTTTGATTTTGTGGAGGAAATCCAGTTCTTGACATGATTTTTTGGGTTTATGACCTTCCACAATCTGAAAATGAAAAAAAATTTTAATCCAAAGAAATCTGTACAAGTGTAGAAGGGCAAATTAATTAATTTGCCCGATAAGTTACTGCGTTCACAAGACTGCTGTCTTGAAAGAAATTAATTAATTGATAACGGAGGCAGATACAGCCTCCGAAACGTCAACAGTTTTCAAAAAAAGAGAAGTATTCTTTGTTAATTCGATCTCATTTTTTCAGATAGGCAAATTCAGTGGAGGGTACGTTACTGACAAAAATTAATTTCTTTCAAGACAGCAGTCTTGTGAACGCAGTAACTTATCGGGCAAATTAATTAATTTGCCCTTCTACACTTGTACAGATTTCTTTGGATTAAAATTTTTTTTCATTTTCAGATTGTGGAAGGTCATAAACCCAAAAAATCATGTCAAGAAAAAAAATTGTTGTTTTTCAATTTGTTATCAACAATTTACTCAGGTTAAAAATAAAAAAATTTAAATATTAAAAAAATTATATTTTCAATGAATGATAAAGCTTTTCAATTCTTAACCTGAGAAAATTGTGAAATAACAATTTTTTCATTTTTCCAACGGGAATCAATTCTGAGACCTTTCAAAAATAGTTCCAAAAAAATCTCAGATTTGTTAATTAACAATCATCACACTTGCAATGTTCCTGTTCAAGAGAACAAAAATGCTAATCAACTAATGCCAAATTAATTGGAAAATCACGATAAAAATTTTTTGACCGCGGATTATTGTTCATACATTTATCCGGTAGGTGCCTGAATTTTTTCAATTCTCAATTTTGATATTTAATAAGTTTAAAAAATATGTATTCAATAAAGGTCCAAAATCGTGTCTTGGCAAGCCGGAGTGCCCGTTTCAGGATGTATTTTCAACCCACTTTGTTCAACATACTGAGCAGAACAATTTGGTTGTGAACAAGAAATTCTGTAAACACCTGAATTATGGTAAATATGTAATTTATCTTCAGTATTGACTAACAATTTGAAAATAGAATCCATATTGTAAAAAGAAAAATTATTATCGATACCTAACTGTCTAAAAATATTTTATATATCAAGTGATACTTTACCTAAATAGGGAACAGAGCTAAATATATTGGAGTTATTAATAGGAATTAAACTTCGATTCAGGGATTTGGTTCTATGTTTGTTATAGATTCTATCAATTATATAAGAAGGGAAACCGTTATTGTAACCTATTTGTCTAATAATGTTCAACTCTTTGTTGAAATTTTAGACGACATGAGAATGTTAAATAATCTGTGGCACATTGAATTAAACGCTGCAAATTTGTGATAAAAAGGCGGGCAAAAAAATTACGTACTGAATCTGTGTGAGTAGGTTTTCTATAAATTGAAACGCAAGTTTGGAATCATCAATGTTGTTCAATAAATTTAAGAAAGGAAGACAATTGTCCTTACTTATTTCCATAGTGAATCGTAGCGACGGGTGTAAGGAATTTAAGAAATCTAAAAGAAGATTTACTTCTTGATAACTGCTATTAAAAAGTACAATAGATTTTTCCTTCTATCCCTATAGAAAGTACACACTTTACTCCCTCAAACCAGGATGGAAACTCATACTTCTCCTCCCTAGGGAGGAAAGTACTTTTCCTCCCCCTCATTTCCAGTAAGTTGTAAACAATGAAACTTGTGAATCTATTATAATCGAATTGTTTGCGTAATATCTAGAACATCTTATATATCCTGTATTCTGGTAAAAATCAAACATGAATGTTACTTCTACTTTAGTCCTTTAATAGCTATTTGTATATTCAGAGCGAGTAAACTACATCCTGCGGGAGGAAAAGTGGCACTTTCCTCCCTAGTAAAACAAATAGTTATTCCAAGGTGTAGATGCGCATGTACAATATAAAAACTATTGGTTTTGCAAGCATGTAAACAAACGTAAATAAATAGTTATTTACGTACCAAGGACGAAAAACTGTCTATTATAGTCGATCCTGCAAATTGACGGCTGAGGCGCAGCCGAGGCTAGCAAGCAGGCGAGACAATAGACAGTTTTTCGCCGAGGTGCATATTACATTTTTTCGTCGACCTCTACAAATCACCTACTAAATTCCGATTTTCGAATCGACAATCGACTGTTTGTTTAGGCAAGTATTTTTAGTCCGCAGACACTTCTCGTCCGCAAATACTTTTCGTCCGCAAACGCTTTTCATCCGCTGTGGTCAGTATGATACGGCATAGTGACCACAGCCGACGAAAAGTGTTTGCGGACGAAAAGTATTTGCCTTCAAAAATTGTCGATTTTTCGTCCGGAAATTAGTACGTAAAATGTAATTTTTTGTAGAGGTCGACGAAAAAAGAATTTTTCAATGTTGAAGTGAAGGAACAGATTTATTGATTATGGGTGCCCGCTTGCTAAGGCAAGCTACGCGGGTTCGATTCACCGCGCCGTGTAATTGTTTTTAATGGTTCATTTTTTGTTTTTTGTTGTGCTGAACGCGAATCTGAAGTTGTCTAACAAAAATTCTGAAAATTATGTTTTTGAGTGTGTTTCACCTTTCAACTTGGAGAAGAAGCTGTTCACACAAAAAGTGACCAAGTAATAAAATCAAGAGGGTAAATTTGCCAGATTTTACACCCACTAGTTCAATTTTATGATTATCTATCACTTTCACATAATGTTCAATATTAAAATAATAATTGACACCATTATTATCCACCAGTTCATTTCATGAAATCCCGAATTCAATACAATTTCAGTACCCGAAAAAAAGGAGGGACACACGGCACTGATCAATCGGGAATGTTTGGAAAATTTGGCTTCTAGCTTTAGCTGCCAGCTTCACACTGGCATGTGATTATTCCATAATAATGAACAGGTGAATTTCTTCAAGATTTTCAGTGTATGTGCTATGACTATTAAGTAAAAGTAATATTTATTTCTGGTTGCTCCTTTCAATCTTGTACATTAAATGAAATTTTCTAGTCATAATATTCTATTATCTATTATATACATTTTTGAGCATCCAAATAATATCATATCCTGTTTCGGTGCAGTGATTGTATATAAACTATTATGGTATGCACTTGCACTGCACTGTTAGGAACACCAAACCGCTATTTTTAACACATCGACAAGTGTTTCAATCACCAAGTGGTCATCGTGAAGAGGAAGATTAAACTAAATTTACTTACAGAATTGTCCTTATTTATACCCAATAGATATATCTGCTAGACAACTGCGTCTTGTTTGTCTTAAATTAATTTCACAATATTGCCCTATCTACTAATTAGGTACATGTTGAATTAAAAGGGTTGATACTCTCATCGCTAACGGACCATATGTGAAATTATACAGAAACCCATTACCAAAGATGACTGCCGAAATAAAAGATGTCCTTAAAAAATGCGACTATATACTTACCCACCAACTGAAACGGAGGTTACAAGTTTCAAACCCAACAGTGTCAAATTTATATTGCCTCCCAAAAATCCACAAACCGAGAAAATCAATACGCCCCATCGTGTTAGCTATTGATTCCCCTACATACCAAATAGCAAAATGGCTCACCAAAGGAATTTGTAAGCTTGCCTATTGAGGAACCAAGTTTCAATATCAAAAACTCCTTAGAGTTCATACAACATACAAAAACCATTGATCTGCAAGACTGAGATCTTAGTTCCTAGTGTTCCAATTAAACTGACCTTAAAATACCTCAGGGAAGAAGAATCATTTCAATAACAATGAAGTTGAATTTTTATCTCTCACTAATTTGTGTATGAAAAAGAACCGTTTACAGGTAGAAGGTCGCTTTTATGAACAACAGGAGAACAGGGAAAGATTTTCAAAGAACTAGGTATGAGGGAGGCATATAAAACAAATCATACACTACAGAGTCTTTTGGGTAACCCAAAGAACAAAGTCGAAGATTCGGAAAAGTCTGGAATCTAATATTGTGGACAGACCAAAAGATGTATTAAAGTACGCTACAAAGAACACTTAGCACATCTTAAATACGGACGAACAGAAAAACCAGCAGTCGCCTATCATGTTTTGCAACCAAACCATTCCATAGACTTCAGTTCATCAAGATTAGTTATACAAGTTAACAACAACAGGCATCTAGATGTATGTGAACATAAAAAAGTATGAATAACGATGGTAGACCAATACCCAATAGTTTACTGTATAGTTTGATTAAATGATTATTGTTTATTGTCACATGATGTTAATAATTAGCATATCCACTCAATTCAACATGTACCTAATTAGTAGATAGGTCAATATTGTGAAATTAATATAAGACAAAAAAGACGCAGGTATCTAGCAGATATATCTAAAGGGTATAAATATGGAAAATTCTGTATGTAAATTTAGTTTATTCTTCCTCTTGAAGATGATCACTTGGTGATGGAAACACGTTTCGAGGTGTTAAAAATAGCGGGTTGGTGTTGGGATAAAACTCCAGTACATTCTTATTATGGTATGAATTGATTTGCTGTATTCATCGAATATATACCTGTCATAGTCTCTCCGCTTGTAATTGCACCCACTTGTTTGCCTTTCCGAACGATCACTCTGTAAGGTTTGTGATCGGTGGATATTGCAGTTTCACCAACATGGAATGTTTGGCAGGATGGCAGGCAGTACTTAAACTTGTGTCCATCCAGTTTTTATTTATAGCTATCAAATAACTAATCAACCTGATCAGTATCAAACCCCTCATTTTGCTATAGATGTTGCCTCCAAAACACACGAGGACAAAGTTGGATGTTTCATAAACCATTTAGACTACTAATCTGCTCCTATTAACCGCACCATGATTTGAGTAAGCCTGTTTTGTTTCAGATAACTGAACTATGCAACTTCCAAGTTTCTTCTGAGAAGACAAAATAAACTATACAAGCTGGCAGATTGCAGCTTCGTTATGAGAAACCAAGTAGAAAAAGGCATGATTTGATGAGAATTACTATAGTTCAATGAATCCTTTGTTTGTTGGTAAGTAGCAATAACCCGAGGAAAAGTTATCGAATGATATCCTGCTTTGTAAGATCTTTGTATTTCAAAATCACACAGTCAAGTATTGCCAAATAAGAAACGACAAGAGAAAGAATCACAGTACCTGAATAGTTGGTTTTGATTTTCAATATTCAATTCCTTTATCCACAATATATGAAATACAGAATCAATTGAAGTTCTGAATTGGATGAATAACTGCCTATTTGTGATACAAACGACACCCAGTATGGACATTCCAAGTATGAAAAAACGTATGTATCATTTCACACTGTAAACTACCACAGAATTTTATATTCTGTAACAAGGTTAGAATGAAAATTCGAGTGGGAAGTTCCGAACGCGAGCTTAAAGCGAGCGTGAGGAACCACTAGCTTCCCGAATTTTTATTCTAACCGAGTATCAAACGGAAAGCTCGGAAGGCCAACGAAAAATTATTTTGACATTTCAATTCACATCTTGTCACTATGATGCCAGTCAAGGCTAACGTTATTATTGCTACAACAGAGTTACAATTCTTGATATGATTTTTTGGGTTTGTAACCTTCGACAATCTGAAAAAGAAAAAACATGTTAATCCATAGAAATCTGTACAAGTTTGGAAGGGAAAATTAATTATTTTGCCCGATAAGTTACTGCGTTTCCAAGACTGCTGTTTTGAATGAAATTGATTTTTGTCAGTAACGTATCCTACACTGAATTGGGAAAAAATGAGGTAAAATTAACCAGAATACTTCCTCTTTTTTGAAAAATGTTAACGTTTCGGAGGCTGTATCTGCCTCCGTTATCAAGTTTTGATTTCAAACAAAAATATTCATCCAAAACAAAATGGCGGTACATAATATTAGAAATCTCATTGAGTACCCCACCACTGTTAACTTTTGCACATAATGGAATTTTTCTTTGAGATTCTATTTGGTTGAATGATAGTTCATCAACTACTTTTTGACTACAAAAAATGCTTCATATATTAAAATGGCTTCGGGTAACCATTTTGAATCGTTTTTCAGTTTTGTATATGATGACGAAATTTCAGACAAAATTTCTCATCCAAAACAAAATGGCGTTACATAACGTTAGAACGCTGCTATATGGATCCTTCATTATTATTCAGTTTGATTTGTTATCTGTCTGCTAATAATGACTATTCCACTCATGCTAAAATAACGCGTTTTTGATTGGTGGAAAAATTTTCATATTGATAATTGAAAAGAGCATGTTTTCGATTTTGTAGTTCGGCACTTGATTGGCTATTAGATACCTTTGTAGTTCGCTTCGCCATTGGTTGTTTTATAAAACAAACTCACCCCACCAGCAAGTTGGTATAATGACACAACACCGAATTTTGACCCAAACCATGATGAGCACTACCTATTAATTCATATCAACTTCACAATTTTCGGCAAATTTTTGACACAACACCGAACTTTGACCAAAACCATGATACGCTTCACTTTTCATCCTTATCAACTTTTCGACAAATTTTGCAAACACGTAAACCAAAACTCCGCCCTTTTAGTTCCCGTAAAAGCATGAAAATGAACGATGAGTCACTATCTATCTACCAATGAACTAAACAATTTAATAGGCTTGTTCGCGTTCGACGCGTTCACAAAATAAACTGTCCGAAACCCGAAATCGTCACAAGCATGCGTAGTCCCACAGAACTCAAAGAATGCGTACAGTTCTGTGAAACTGCGCATGTATCCGATGGTTTCAGACTGTTTGTTTTATGAACGCGAACAAACCTAAAGACAACCAACGAAAGACGCGCCCTGTGAATGGTCACTGAAATAGCAGGAAGTTTGAAATAACAAGACAGCTGCTCTGCGCAGTTTACTCCAAATAGTACTTTTGCAGACGGCTTTCTTCATTATGACGGCAGTCCTCAATTTGATATTTATGTTTTGTTAGCTGTATAGTTTTAGAATTTGAATGTGGGATTAGTGTTCCAGGTTGAATTCAGTAGCAGGCTGTCACATGAATGAAGGAAAACAACAAAAATTGTTGATTCAAATTCAAACTTAAAAATGAATGACATGAGCCGTTTCAATATCATCATTAATAATAAAAAAAAATGGTTTTGATTTCATTCATGGAATAGTCTTAACAAATACAACTCGTGTACCGATGATTATCATAAATTCCATCTTTTTTTCGAAACAAATTATGTTGCTTTAGAAAACCACACATAATTTGTTTCTCAAAGTCGAAGGAATTTTTATTTCGATAATCACCAATACACTTGTTGTATTACCTACGATAAGTCAATTTCAGGTACAGAGAAATATTTTGGAAATGTACTTTGAGAGATTTGATAATTTTACCGTAACTCGTTAGTTCCGAAAGGATCGTCAGAGCAGAGCTCTGCCATTATGTACCGCCAGGTTGTTTTGGATAAATGTTTTTCCTGGAGGTGTGTTATCGTATAGAAAATTTAAAGACGATTCAAATGAGATTTAAAAAAATCTAGTAGACTTTTTCGTTTTGTCAAAAAGTAGCTTATGAACTATCATTCAACCAAATAAAATTTCAAAGAAAATTTCACACCTCACTTTTTCAGCCAATCAAAAAATTGATTTGTATTTAGTTGCCATGGCAACACAAAAAATTTCCGGAAATTTTTATCCTCCTGGGTACCCTAGGCGAAATTAATAAGTGGAAATTTTTCTGTCAAATATTTGACATGTGATAGTTAACATTTTGCTTTTATGTACAAATGGAATGTTATTTTTCATATGAAAGGAGATAATATTTCATAATTATATATTCATTAAATATTTTGAATGTGTCTGAAAATATTTTGAGAACTTGCATTTCAACGATGAATAGGTCCATCGGTAACAAATGTATATCAATCAAATCTACCTATGCTTGACTACATGAACTTAATATTTGAAACAATTTTATTCAACTTATCTTTTCGTGAATACTCGGCTGAAATTTGCAAGAATTCCTTTCCACATCACTTCCCAATAGACAATCCGCATGGACCAGTCAAAACTATTTTGGTTCTGCGTGATGTGCAATGTAATTTCAGGTTGAAAATGTCGCAAAATGAATTTTCCTTTCTCACATACAAACACCGCCACTAATACCAACGCGTAACTGTCATTATATCAACAAAAACCATTCATGGCCCACTGATGTTACAACTTGTTTTCTCTCAGAATAATCTACAAGTCAGGTGAATTAACCATTAATTTAATATATTTTGGTGTGAAATTTTCTTACCGAATCCCCCGCGTGCTTGAATTAATTGCTGGAAAGTTATCTCGTACATGAATTTTTTAAGAAAATTCATGTACTCGAAAAATTTCCGGCAATAATTCAAGCTCTAGAGAGATTATAAGTGAAAATTTTCAATCCGTTCAAAACTTAACAGGAATGGGGTTACTCAATGAGAGTTGTAATATTTGTTTTGGATAAATATTTTTGTTTGAAATTTTGAGGTAATATAGAGAATTGAAAGACGTTTCAAATAAGGTATCACTTGACCCTTCGTGCCATTTGAAAAATCTTTCAAAATGGCGGCCAGACGCCATTTCACAGAAAAATTTTAATCCGTCCAAAAGATAACAGAGGGAATGATTACTTCATGGACACACTGTATAACTCTCGAAATAAACTCAGTCTGCCGGCATATTCCTTTCTCAGTAGAGTAGAGAACACTCTGAATTCCGCAGACTACCCATGGATAATCACAACACCCCAGCTTAGAGGCATAGTTTCATCTACCTGGTAGAAAGAATAGATTTAGAGAAACATGATGGTGCATTAGATATAATGCTTTTTGAACGTTTCAGTTGGAAGTCTGGTATCACTGGATTTGTAAAGACGATCCCTAACCAAATATGGAAAAATATACTGGGTGTCCCATTCAAAAATATCACCACAGTCATTTTTACTCAAATGTGGATAACCCTATATATTTTGGGTGGGGTTCAAAAATTGGTCCATCGGAAAAGAAAATCGACCTGTCCGAGGATTTTTCCGAAATATCTTTATATTCAAGAATAATGAATTTGTTCCATAATTTAGGGTCGCACTGTATATAGCGACATACCAAATTTGAAATCTGTATCTTCAAAACTATAGAAAAATTGGGCGCGAACCTCAACTCGTGGTCACCCGGTGTGTATATTTTTATTCGTTCATTTATGTTTGATAATTCAACGGGTGGAATTCGAAGATTCAAGAGGATCTGATTAACTGGTCTTCCATGTCGAGTCATATTTGATCAGATTATTCCCCAAATGTGTCCAAAAAACCAAAAACATTCATTCAACAAAATTATTCTTTTTATATAATGTAATATCGATCAAAACAGAAACCATAGTCGTGGGATTTATTGCATACCTACACCAAGGTAAATATCAAGAGGGACGATGAATTTTCTAGTCGAGTTATATTTGATTACATTTTTTCCAAAATGTGTCAATAAACCACAAAAATTCATTTCACAACATAAAATTTCTTATACATATTTTGTTCTAATGCAATATCGTTCAACTTCAAAAGCATGGGCGTAGTATGTGTTGATTATATCGAGGAGAAGGACGAGGCGGTACATTCGCAAAGGGAAGAGGATGATTAATTTTTTAATTCATTTATTTATTTGAAACAAGGCCATCCAACAGATACAAATCCAATAACAGGACGACACAAATTAACAATTAGATTAACATTCTCAGATGATGAGTGGAATAAGACGATGCGATAATAGTAATTTATATATCAAGTGAGTAGAGTAATACTTTTTTTTGCGGCATTCCTACGAATAAAAAAAATTAACACTTTACTCGAGTTCCATACAGTATTTTTTCTACAATTGTCAAAAAAAATAACCAATTCATATTTTTTTGCAAATATGAAATGAATTTAGCATATTTTTATTGATTCATTATTCGAACAAAGTTCGAAGAGTATGCCGGAAAGTTGAGTTTCAAACAAATGAAACGAATAATTTCGACGGAGTCGAAATCCCTTTCTCTTCACACTATCCCGCAAACTGGAAAATTTGAACCGAATATTAAAATAACATATTCATCGAGGTCAATATTATTATTAATGTTGACTTGACTTTCGAATAACTAGTCCATCGAAGTAACTTCTCATTTTCTTAGATTTGTATTCAAAATAAATAAAAAATCCTCGTGAATAAGCAACGAATACCATTTTCTTTCTTTGAACTGTGTCAAGGAAATCTCATATTTGCACTATCCACGAATTTCTCCGTTCAATCTTCATCACTTTTCATTTCTCCTTTAGTTATTTATGCAACAAGTGCAAAAAGTAAGTGTTTATTGCACTCGACGTGAAATTATCCGACGAGGCCGTTAGGCCAAGTTGGACAACACGTTGAGTGTAATAAACAATTTTTGCACGAGTTGCATACAAAATTTTTTCTACGTTCTACGTTCTACGTTCATGCAAAAAACAAAAAAGGATTTATTAAGGCACGGCACTAGGTGTTGGAAAATGAAAAGCGCAACTTGAATAATTTATTATTACTATCGATTTGCATTGAAACAGATCACTATCATCTATTTTCCATTAGTAATACTCATTTTAAAACTTTCAATTCTGTAATTGTCAGAAATAATTTTTTACTGATGTTTCTATAACCACAGTTGCATTATAAAAATCAAAATCATGGTATAGCCGTGAGCCCGTATGTTATCATGAGGTGTGGTCATAGTACAGTTTGCTTTATGCAGGTAGACGGTTTCGAACAAAGCGGATCAGTTTTAATTATGGAGTTTTTCTCGGTAAGGTATTGTTTGTTTAGCTCTGGCTGCTAACATTAATATAAAATATGTAACTGTTTAACACGTATTGCCAATCTCACTAAATATCTGCTAAATATGTAGTGGGTTTGAATATTTATTTTTGTCATGATGACAGCACGTTGAAGTAGAATGACAGATGAGTGCAATAAAAACTTTATTGCACTAGTGCAATAAAGAACTTCTTTTTCCACTAAATATAGTTCAATAAAAGTTTTGCTTTTTGCATAAATGTAGAAAAATTAAATTTATAGTTATCATCAAGAATTCGTTATCTGGATAGCTACCTTGGATTACCTAGTGTAGATTAAGTCCAATAGTTCCTTAGAGGTATATGCTATTATTTTGAATATATTACTGCCGCGATAGTTTGGAATTTTGATAATACTTTTATTTAATAGTGAGAATGCGAAGAATATTATTGTTAAAACATTTGTATATCAGATATGTATAGGTTATTAGTTGCCAAAGAAAGTGAGAACTGGCTTTATGACAGGATTTCGTTATTATTCGGATCTGTCACTGTTGTTGCATGAAACTGTTGGTTGCCTAGCAACAGCCGTTAAAAAAAGTGCACTTTTTTACACTTTTCCGTTTAATAATGAAATCGTATGTTGATAGTGAAATATTGTAATACTTTACGCACACAAACCACACAAAAAAGTGGACTTTTTTTGACAGTTGTAGAAAAAAGCATATTATGTGTGAAGAAAATAGACATAAATAATCAATAACATATTATAAAGAATGGAAAGCTGTTTTCAATCTCTTTTTGAACATTCGAATTCCTTCCAACACAGAAGAAATCAATCGAGTCGCACATTGTAATACATATCAGTACACATCAGATGAGAGGTCAGTTACAATAATAGTTGCTCGAAAAATTGGGCACAAAAACTATGTGTGTTTGTCGAGTGTTGTAAGTTCTGCAATTCAGAGACGAATAGCTTAAGCAAGAATCGGAATCTATCAGGTTATTTACCAATTTGAAAATGAATAAAATACCATAAAAATCTCTTGTTCGAGTTTGTAAAAAATATCGAAAAAATTTGTAGTTCATTGTGTTTTCTAATTTTTTTTTCAACATATTCAATTCTTATGATGTACTTGTCATATGCAGGATTCTAGATCGTGCTTCTGTATTCTAGAATTAGTCTAACCAAAGAAAAGAGCAATTAAGGAATCGTAATCTTTAAAATATCTGCAGGTTCTGAAAATGAATCCCAGCATTTTCAATGCTTTCCTTACTATTTTTATCTATATGAGTTTCGAAACTTAGTTTTCCATCCAATATTATACCCAGGTCCACAACCTCCGATAATTCAGGAACTTTAAAATTATTAATCTTTAGTAGAGTAGTAGGGGGATCAGCAGAGCGAGTGGAAATGATTGTTTGGCATTTTTCTATGTTCAGAGCGGGTGACAATAATCAGAGAAACGATTAAGGTCGTATTGTGAATATGCATAGTCCAATAGGTTCTCAATCTTTTTGTAGAGAGATAGATGAGAATTTGAAGCAATTTTCAACATTACTCAAAAAAATACTGAAAACCAGTGGCCCCAAATGTGACCCCTGGGGGACTACAGATGTCATGCTTGATATGTTAGATTGACAGTTATTTAAAGCCACTTATTGGATCCTATCACATAGATAAGAGATGAGTAGCTTCAACAGTTTACCATGCACATCAAAATTTTCTAGCTCAACGATCAAAGTAGGATGGTGAACTTTGTCGAAAGCTTTTGAAAAGTCATTGTGAACGGCTCAGGTCGAAGCTCCCTCCACCATATTTTCATAGACGTTTTGTTTTGATGATGAGTTGTTATTTAATTTTTCACAAGGAAAAATATTCTCCACATAAAATTGCTTTGAACAGTTTACCAAACTGATTAGGCAAAGAGATAGTCTTTAATTTTCAACTATATCCTTTATCTCCTGATTTGAAGACTGGGACAACTTGTTTTCCATTTTTTGGGAAAACTACCGAGAGTCAAGCATTTATTAAACGAGGTTTACAGCGGTTCAAAAAAATTTTCTTTGCACGATTTAATGAAAATTACTGGAATTCCATCTGGTCCTGGACCCTTCGGAATATTTATGTCATTCAAGACATTAGAAATATGTTTTTCCGTGATGTATGAAAAATTGAAATATTTTTTTTTGCGACATCAAATGGGATAAGAGAGGATGTGTTGCTTGGCTTGAAAACTGTACCAAAATATTCAGAAAGAAGCTAACAGACTGATCGACTATCAGATGCAATCATGTCATCAATATACATTTCATGAGGTATGGATCTGTCATCTGTTTTGTTCGATAAGAATGACCACATCATTTTTGATACTTTGCTCAGATTTTTCTGTAAATTTGCTATACTTAATTGCATTTAATTTTTATCTTAACTTGTTTCCTTAATTCAGAAAATGTCTCTTAATCAATCTGATTCCAATACCTTTTCCATTTTTTATGGGCTGTTATCTTTTCTTTCATTAATTGGATGGTTTTTAGAGTACCAGGAAAAATATATTCCA
The DNA here is from genome assembly GCA_958298965.1 of Chrysolina haemoptera. Taxonomy (NCBI): domain Eukaryota; kingdom Metazoa; phylum Arthropoda; class Insecta; order Coleoptera; family Chrysomelidae; genus Chrysolina; species Chrysolina haemoptera. The sequence goes on from OY282603.1 coordinate 15,247,976, forward strand.
TTTTTGATTAACTGGAATATACAGATTCAAGTGCATTGTATAAACTAAACCATCTACACATCTGCAATATTGCTGTCGTTCAAGATTGCAGTCCATGGAAGATATTGCAAGTTATTGTTTACTATGGTGTAGTCTGCTTTTGAAAACGGTCTTTTTCTGTATGAATTTTTGTGTAGGCTTCTCAGAAAGAATCGATAGTGAAAACCCGTCCTCTGTTGCTCTATGGTGCAAGTCCTTAACGAACGGACCGTTGATGATTTTATATTCATATCAACATTTTTGGTCAGAACTAAATCTAAAATTTTATTATTAACATTTTGAATTCCATTAGCTGGTTTAAATGATCATTCAATCGATCAAACTCCCAAAGTATATTGAATATGATTTTGCTTGGAAAATAGTTGAATGTACAATAATTTAATGATAAAAATAATGATTGTGCATAAGATCATAATAATAAACGGAAAGCTTTTGTGCTTTTACTGTTGATAAATATGCCTTCTCCTCAACACCAGACTCCATCTAGTAAGCGGCCGTCACTTCTATTTCTGTCTTGTCAGCTATGATTTTTCGGATAATGTTTACACAATATGATTTGTTTTGAGGAAGTTTCGTCTGAACAGATCACAAAAACCATTAAACAATTGTGTTTTTGATTACTGAGCCTTCGAATAATTGTTTCAATAACAGTGATTATTATTGTAATTGAAGTTGATTTATCTTGCCAAAAAACACTAGAGTTTTTCTTACACTGGATACATTTCTTTCACCTTAAAAATTTTCCGTGGATAATTTCACTCAAAAAACATGCATTCGAAAAAATTGCCCGACCTAAGGTCTCGCAATTTTTCATATCAGTTTGTCTCCTGAAATCACGTATTGACAAAATAATTTTGTTAAAAAATAAAATCCATCCACACAAAAAAAAAAACATTTCTTGTGTTTTCAATGGTGAATAAATTCTGACAGATGACGGTAATGATCATATATTATAACACAAGACCTATTAATTCAATAGATTAAACTATCTAAATATTTCTTATAGATCTTTTTCTATTTCAAAATTATTGTGCATGAAACTATTTTTTGTTAAAAGCACCATCATGCAAAAAATATGTGTATAGCTTGATCCTTCCCCAATTATAATGATAATAATGTATAAACGACAGAACGAAAACTAATATGAAGTAGGTATACACAGACGCGATTAAACATATCTTGGGATTCAATCACTCATCTAAACGGAATTAATTCAGAAAATAGTGATGACTGGTCTTTTTCATCATGAGATATGTTTTTATTATTATAGATATTCAGGGCGGGGATTAGCGCATTGGTGACCGATAGGTCCCAGGTTCGCTTCCCAGCCGAGTGGGCTTTTTTAATTTTTCTGAATGATTGAATCTCGTTGACGACTGGGAATAATCTTTCACTATTCACTGTTGCGTTAAAATTAACAGTGCTGCCCCTAAAGAGGCATAAGCAGTTAGTAACAAAAAATTATATTCATCAAGTACCCATTAGCCGAGTCAGCTCAAATACCACAATAGGGATGATAAATGGCGACTAGTACAAAATTAATATAGAAAAAAGTCGACGAACAGCTGTGTCGTTCGATACAGGCTCTGAACCTTCACAACTCAATTTTCTGTTGTATTCGTTATAAAGAAACGACTAACTAGCAAAATATACAGATTTTTCTGAAAGTCATACATTCTAATCAAACGCTTGTTATTGATGACAGCTTATACTTGAAATTGTGTCTTTTTATGTAAATTCGACTTGTCGTTGTCCAAGATATCAAGATATTCTGTTCATAATCTATACGAATATTGTGAGAAAATTAACAATACATTTTTATTTCAGGAAAAATGGAAAATATGGTGACATGCTACCGAGAAGCCGCTGGAACAGTCAAACAGAACATGTTAATCGTGGGAATGAACATCTGCTTCGCTTTCGTCATTTTCTACATGATCATACGACACTTTCTAGAGAACATAAATTTGGACACAAAGAAATATAAGTGCCTCCCTTATTTATTGACATAGCAAACTATTGTTCTTCCTGCATTTGTTTTAGAGACTGATATTTATTTAATTTATGGTTTGTATGGATAAATAAAGTGCAAAACAGTTTTCATAGTTTCCCAATCTTAACATTCATCATTCGTCTCAAGCTATACAGGGGGTACCTCCAGGAACTGCATCGATCAATATACCGGGTGCCCGTATTTCGAGCTCCACAATGGGGATCTCAGTTATTATAAGAGATACGAGGTCGGTTAAATTAAGACAAAGTTGCGCATTTTCATGCTGAACAATTACCTGAAATAAAATTTGATGTGTAATTTTTAGTTTTCGAGTTATAGGAAAAAAACCGAAATTTGTAATTTTCGTTTTTATTTTTTCAAGCGAAAACCAAAAGAACTAGACGTTTTTAAATAGGACGTCCTTGAGGCACTTTTTTACAAGGAATTTAAATCTGTCATCGTATTTTCAACAGTTACAACACTCAAATTTGGTTTTTCTTATGTGCGCCATATTGGATTTTTGCATTTTTGAAAAGTATTTTTTTTTTCCTGATTACAATGATGTATCACACAGTATGATCGAACCTTACATCCTGATCAAAATTAGGAAAAAGTCGTTTTTGCGAAGAGTGCTTTGGAAAGAACGCCAACAATTTTGTTTAACAAACTAAAATTTGACAGTTCAGATAAATATTCGATCAGAATTTTTGTATTCTTTCAAGTTCTAATGCCATTTTCAAATGAAGAAAAACGTGATATGCTTCAGATTTATTACGCCTCTCATCGAAATGCGCAAATTACGTCCGAAACGTATTTCCAGCGGTATCCAGAGAGAGAGAGCAACCATCTCAGAATTATTTTCTATTGCTCCATAGAAATTTAGCCGATTATGGTTCATTTCTAAAGCCTAGAAGAAGGTACAACGATAGAGAGAATGTAAATGAGATAGCAGTTTTGCAAGCAGTGAGTGAAATAGAAAAAAATTAACTAGGATTTTAATCTTTTTCCTTTAGGTTCAAGATAATCGGTCTGTGTCCACAAAGGAAGTTGCAACAAATCTTGGCATATCGCATCAAGTGGTGTGGAGGATACCCAAGTTCTCCATTCCTCAGAATGGCTGGAAATGGATGATAGCATCTCACAGCCAAACGTGAAAGCTGAAGCTTTTTCATCCAAAAATTGGTTATGCAGTCGAAACCTTGCGATTTTTAATTGGCTGTATTTCCAATGGCTGCTTTTACTTTGTTTTCGTCGATGTTTTTTATAATTATTATTGTTATTATTATAAATGTTACTCTCACTAATATATTGTTTTCGATTCATTCATTTATTCATTTTGTAAACAATCATATGAATAAACAGTTATTTATATTTGTAAACACTTATAAAAAATATACTGTTTTCAAGAATTTGGGTGTAAATATCGAAAGTTCCATTCATAGTTTGCTTCTAACACCTGAACTACCCCATTCTACCTGGAAAGTTCTATCACGTATTAAAAATGCAAACATTTTCACGGATTCGTTGGGCTGTGAGGAGCTAATGTCCCTTTCGAGCCATTCTGAGGAAAATGTCTTGGCACCCCATTGTTAGATTATCGAGATTTGTGAGGAACAAATCACATATAATATCAGTAATGATAACAATTGTTATCTCTGAGGATACATAATTAGGATTTTTTAATTTTTCCTCATTACAGATCGCTGGGCCTCGTTATGAGCATATTGGAAAACATATTAGATATTATTGGACTTCAGATATATTTGTAATCGGTTATTATCGTTTCTCTTCAAAAAATACCAGAAATATGCAATTTTCTGAAAAAATAAATTATTCCAGCGTCATCCTGAGCATGGAAAGGTGTATGGAAGATCTTGGAATTTGTACCTCATTCCATAGGCACTGTGAAGCAGTGTATGAAAAATTTTTGATAACGGTGCCTAATATAACTGAGGAAGACCATTTCTCAGTGGGGTTCTAGGCATTGAATATTGAAGTTCCATCCCAACAAGAAATGAAAGCTCTCTGATGGATGAGCAAATATCCCAAAAAATAAAAAAAAACAATTTTCATAGCTCCATATCGCTAAATCTGTCCATTTTTGAGCTTTGTGGCTATGGACACTTTTGATCAGCTCATCAAGAACTGCAACATACCAAAAATTCAGCCAAATTCACGGAAAGCCGGTCCTTTAGAGCATGTGTCTGCTTTTGTGTCCTCTGTGGCCTGGGAGTGAGATTATCTCATTTCTCAATCACATATAACAGGTCCAAAGCAGTCACCGCATAAGTAAAACAAAATGTTTCCCAGAAAGAGTTTAGTTTAGTAAAAAGTAATGGTAGCAGTGAATAAAATATATAAATAAATTATGGTGGGTTTATAACGTAGAAATGAGAACATAATAATATACATACAATGCTTCATTGATCCCCCATACCAGTATATTCAAAAGACTTAGACTATAGATTACCTCTTACTGGTCCAAATTGGTGAATATTGATCGTATTTTCGGCAATTTCTTTTTCTCCTCTACCATATCGTCGTCTGGATTCCGATCAACAGTAGTGTCTTCATCAGAATGATTGTTTGATTGATTGTTTGATTGTTTTTTCTGTTAACCAGCTGCCATCCCATTACGAACGGCAGCCCTCAAAAGTCGAAACTTGTGCGAGCCAAGGATTAACGAGGTCTTACCTTTTAACGTGCGATTCCTAGCACTTTCTCGGGCCATCAGTCACTGAGGATTCGAACCTACTTGACCCTTATAGAGAATAATTTCATCGTTTATGAAAGAGTGTTCACTTTGACAACGAGAAGAAAACTCTATAAAACCCTGGATAGGTGAGTATAGAAGTTGCCACAATTCTTTGTAAAAAAAAGATTGCTGATAGTGTACGAGGGGGTTATTTTACGGTGGATCAAAATGATTGCAGTTCCGTTCAAAATAGTTTGCCTTTCAATTAAAAGTTATGTACTCGTATGAATATTTTTTATGGTATAGTGCATGACAAGATACCTGATTACCCGTAATTTAACTGACAAATCAGCCTATAGGTGAAGAGTAATGAATTGCATTGGAGGATAGGTAGTAGTCTTTTGTAGACCGTAAATGACTGCTATCGAAGATATGCCTTCTGCGATTCTTACAACTACTATTCAGTAATATTTATCGAAAATAAGATTTAACGCGAAACGCTCCTTATTTGCTTATTTGCTTGGAACAAAAAATAATGGTCTGAGATTGGATTTTTTTTTTTATAAAAGTTTCAATATCTCGAAAACCGTGGGGTTTTAAGTGAGGTCAATTTATGATTTTATTATAGGTTATGAACTTGTTTATCACAAGCTACAGTATGATCCATGGTTTACCGGACACCCTGTATATCAAATTAAACACTCGTTTACTTTTTGATCATCCACACTCCAATGAATGCTGGATAACAGTTGAGTAACATGTTTCGCTCCTGCCACATCAATCATTCATTCATTTTTGATGTTCGTATAGAGATACCACAATTATTATTATTACCGATAATCGTTAACGACGGAAGTTTCACCCTTTGAATAAGCTTAAACATTATCTCTGTAACGGAATCTTTGAATGTGATTTTCATTCACTTCCAGACGTCCGTCGAAATAATTTGAAATTTGGAAGGTATTCTTAATTCCGATGACGATGCATCAAGACAATTTTGGTGAAGAAAAAACAAAATTAAGGCTCTGAGGTAGCGGACAAGATTTGTGATTATGGTTCGAATTGATTCAAAATTTATAGAGAGTTTTTGGGGTAGGAGATTATGAATTTTTTGTCAAAATTCATGAATCCAAGATGGCAGCCCAAGATGGTGGACCAGTTTTGTGGTTATGGTCACATTCGATTAATAAATTGTTATGTGGGGTTTTTGGTGTTGGATATTTTGATTTTTCAGTCATGATCCATACAATTGATAACGATCGCTAGTTTGCGAACAAGTTTTGTAATCTCAACCACATGTCATTGTCGTCGAAAACCATATTTTTTTTTCAACTTCATTTTGCTAATTTGCAACAATTGAGACGATCATCATATGCCATTCAAAAGCAAGTCGAGTTCTGTCCTTTTTCGATCATGTCGTACGTTTTGTAAAGGTAAAGTTTGGTCAATGTTGGAAAGTGAAGCGTGTTCTTTAGTTTTCCAAACTGTACTTTTATTACTACTTATAATCAAGCAACAGTGTAGGCTATTATAAGAAGTACCTGCCATAAATGAACTACCTTCCTGACGATTATTGAATTCTATAAAACAAATAAATTGGTGAAATCGTCTTCATTGCAGAGGACACTATAATCATTTCCAACGTTATTATTCTTTTTTCTCAAGTAATGCTGGTATAATTTTTCCAAATGAACACCTACCAAATCTATTGAGTGAATGATTTTTGGTTAATAATTTTCACACAAACTCCTTTCCATTTCACAACTGAAAGTCATTTTTTAAATAGAAACCATTGAGCTTGCTGGTGTTCAAGTGGTTATAGTATATAAAACTATTATTAGGAATCAACCGTTCCGAACTTGAACGGTGCTCTAATTCAGAAATAGAGTCAAATATTAAAATAACTCCCAGATCCAGGTTGTGTGCATCAAGCTACATAGATGGATACAGAATTATGAAATTCAAACGATATTAGTTTTTCAATGGATTACACTGAATACATCTATGGCCCAGAAAACTGAATAATAATTATTAAATAAGAAACGATAGATGTGAAAATGGTGGCCAATAGAGGCTGATTAATATTGAAAAAGTCCGCTGCTGTAATTGTAGGTTTCAATTTTTCCATATATTTTCCAACCGACACAAGGTGACGTCGTAGAACGAGGTTTTCGAACGAAGAAGATTTTCTATGACAGTTGATGATAACTTCTCGAGCACTGTTCTCCACATTGCCACATGCCATTATTAATACCATGATAGACATCTGAAATAAATAATCACAAATTAGACTCATTCAGTCACGTAACAGGGCTAGATTAATGAGGAGTTAATGAGGAGAATCATCATTCAATAATAATACTAATAATAATCTTTATTGACCTCTAGAAACATAAATGTTTATAATAGGACCTAAATCTATATATAATTCAATAAACGATACAAAATTTTAATTTGAAAATCATTGGATCAGTATAAAGAAAAAAAATAAAAAAGTAAAGGGTATGGAAAGCATTATTATAATAAGAATTTTTTTAAATGTGATTTGAAACGATTTTTTTCTTTAATTGATATATTTCCCAAATTTGTCTTTATTTTATTTTTGATGAAATTATTTGATTGTCTAGTTTGGTGATTGTGAATGGTACCGGTTGAATGGAATTGCAGAGATGAATGTTTCCCATTATTAATAACTGAATGAATGAATATACATATTTTCAATTTATATAAAGAATTGATATCCAAAAGACCGTTTGGAGTATATAAATTGGATGTTGATTGAAGGAATGGTAATTTAAAAATACATTTAATACTCTTGTTTTGCAAAAATTTGAGTGGACGCAAGACAGTAGAGTTGGCTGTTCCCCATACTGATATCAAATATTGTAATTTTGAATAATACTGAAATATATAATTTTGAGATATTTCAAAGGAATGTAGTATCGAATTTTGAACAAATTACCAATTATGGGAGATATTTTTTTTCGAAGATTTTCAGTGTAGCTTCTCCAAGAAAGTTGTTCATCAATGTATAATCCCAAAAATTTTGTTATTTCTGAATATTTTATATTTTTCCCATTAAAAACTAATGAATTTTTAATGTGCCTGGTTGTTTTTCGTTTTGACAAAAAAATAAAGGAAGATTTATCAATATTCATAGTCAGCTTATGATTGTTCAACCAAAGAGAAATTATTATTTAATAATTATTTCATTGTCATTATTCCCAAAATAAATTAATGTTGTGTCATCTGCAAATAATTTGAGCTCTCCATGCAAATTGAGGATATTAAATTAAAGTATATAAGAAACAATACAGGTGCAAGAATTGAACCTTGTGGTACACCGCATGTTATATTTCCTGTCAAACTTTTTTCATTCTCCATACAAACGTGCTGTTTTCTCCCAAATAAATAATTTTGGAACCATTTATGTACAGGACCTCTAACCCCAATATTGTATAATTTACGTAATAAAATATCGTGATCTACTGTATTAAATGCTTTTGATAGATCCAGTGATACTAAACAATTTTGGAAGTTGTTGAAATTTTTGTGATCAAATCCAATATACGGCAGACTCAGTGTCGCTGGATCTTCGGAAACCGTACTGTCCATTATACAAAAAATGTATTATGTCAAGGTAATCCATTACTCTTCTGTTCATGAAAATGTAAAAAGTTATTTCAATGTTTCTAACTTAGGTTCAATATAAATGTTATGAGAATTGGAGATATTTCTGGCAATAAAAAACTTGTAGCAATGCGTAGCTTTAAATTCAGTAGCTTTCACATCTCCATGAGTAAATCTGAAGGAAAAGTTCATGCAACCTGGCCATCCAGCAAAACCCCACAGCAACTTCCAGTCGACCTACATATATTGCAAGTACTCCAAAGTCCGTTATTGATGAAAGAACAATCAAGTCTGATAATGCCTTTTACGAGATGAATGATACAAAAACTGCCCCACACTAATAGGAAAATTCCCCCCCCCCCCTGTCGAATTGGTTGAATTTTTGATGTGTTATAGTCTATGTCAGTCTGAAGAAAAGTAGAAAAGCTCATCCATTTCCAATAGATAGGAAACATTCGACATAAGGTATCTGCGAACATGTTTAATGTACTTTCTTATACAACAGTGTGACTCACTTAAGACTACAAATCTACATTTTCCAACCGATTACAATGATATTTTTTATTATGTAGACATTCAAAAAGTCTACCAGGATACTAAATTTCATGAATAAATCCCCATTTCCAAAGCCAACTAATCTGATTTTTTCAAGAGCAAAAATCTAAAATAAATTACTATCGATTTTTTAGAAAAATTCTAACAACACCACTGGATTCGCGAGATTTTCAGATGGTTGATATACTTACGTTGGAACGCGTCAATCAATAAAAAAGTTATAAGGAAAGGAAATTTTAAAAATATGCTGTTTAATCAACCCACCAATTCAATTTCAAAACTTCTATCAGAACTTTGACTACACCACTGGATTCAGGGAGTCTCGAAATATCACTGAGTGTAATTTGATCGAAATCTGTTAAAATTGTATTAAAATTACATTAATATAATTTTCGAATTTTATTATCTTAATATGATTTTCTTATTTATTAATAGATTTGATGAAATTTTGGCCAGTGAGATCTCCCGAATACAGTGGTGTATTCCAAATTTTGATGAAAGTTCTGGAATTGAATTGGTGAGTTAATTGAGCAGCATATTTTTCAGATCTCATTCCCATCTAACTTTTTTATTGACTGATGCATTTCAACGTAATTTACACTTGAAAATGTGTTGAATCCAGTGGAACAGTTAGAATTAAAAAAAATCGCTAGTAATATTTTAGATCTCTTACCTTGAAAAATCAGATTAGTTGGCCCTGTAAATGGGGATTAATTTATGAAATGTGGTATCCTAGTAGACTTTTTGTATGTCTACCTAATGAAAAAAAAATTATTCCATCGGTTAAAAAATGTAGATTTTATAAGGGTGCTCCGGTCTTAAGTGGGTCACACTATATGTTATTCTCCCATATATTTCACTCTAATTTATTCACCCATGTATTATATTATGTTTCACTTACCATATTCCACAATGGAAACATTATACACATGACGTATCTTTCAGGAGTTAACGTAAAGTTTTCCGAACATTTGATAGCAATCAGTATACGATTCGCAAAACTAAGGAATGTTAGCAGTTCACATGCTAACAGGAGAAACATTCGCCAGCCATATATACAATTGAGTTGTTCAACAGTGACATAAAGTAATTGGTAGAGCGAGTACACAGTTTTCATTTCCATTTCCATTTTCAAGTTCACCGAATTTTTGAAATTTACTGTCGGTTCAATTGAATTAGCTCGAATTATTTCGCTCAAAAATGTGTACCTCGATGTTATCATTTTTGTGATATTACAAATGAGAATTAGGTCGAAAAATTGAAAATACATCGAGATTTTTGAAGATATTCTCAAAGCTAGTCGATTTAACGTATTTTCTTTAGAATGTACAAGATATTCCGATGTGATTATCAGTATCATGATGATATGGTAAATAAAAATTCGAAGCCAGAAGAGTTCCTTATTCATTTCGGAGCGGAAGTTCATTTTCTCCATTTTTTCTTCTATCTTTCCTATTGATTGAAGTAATATCTTCCAGCTCTCAACATATCTGTTCCAGTTACAGAATAAACACCTAATGATAAAGTAGAATTCTATACCGTACAGAGTGCTATCAAGTAGTGCATCGAACGTTGTGGAACCTTTTCTAGTAATGGCTACCTTCCAGACAGTAAATATTGCCAGACTTGTTACCAAGACGAACAGAGAAATTCTACAAACAGTTTTTATATTTCTGCATCTATTTGCCATCACATTTGTTATTGGTGTTAGCCCAAGAAATTGTCCCATTTCATACTGAAGAAGGATTATTCGGATATCTGCATTGGGAAAAGCAGCCATTGTAACTGACCGGTTTATATTTCTGAAAGAAAATTGCTCCAATTTCAGGGTAACGAGCAGCTGTCAACATTGTTATAAATTGTGAGCTTTGGATCATTATCGAACAGTTTTTTATAGTAGCTGGATTTTTCATGGAAATATAAATTATATGTTCTGTTATTAGCAAGTTGCCCTACTTCATGAGGAATATCAAATTAGCCCAGGAACTTGGATAGAAATACTCCCATTCAAGACAGTATCTATGAATTATTGCAGTTATATCAAATTATATCTGATTCTGTACAAGATGCAGCAGCAACATATTCTGCTTCTGTAGTAGATGAGGCGAATTATTTTGAACGATTTGCCAAAATACTTTTTGAAAAAGGAACTTTATCCGTATCAACAATAATTTGATCAAATTGTTTTTCTACCAAGAAAGTTGTGGGGTAGTTTTAATTAATTCCATTCTCTATGTTTTTGGGGTGCTGAATCCCAATCTGAGGTTTGCTAACAAATTTTTGTGACGGAATATTGAGAAATATGCAAAAAAACAAAAAAAATCTCTTTTTTCTGCGTTTTATTGCTTATAAGTTGAAAACTACAAATTTTTCGTTGATAACTTTTTTACTAGAAATAAAAGAGCATAAAATTTTGTACAAATTTTATTATACAAGTTTTTTTCTACGACGAACCGTTCGGGCTTCAGGACTACTTGTAAATTGGCATATTTCAGCTGATTGGGAAAAATATAATTTTTTCACTACAAAACTCAAATTTATTATTGAAGTTCATTAGTGAATTTCCCCCAGTTCTCTGTACATACCTTATTCAGATCATATAATAAAGGTACAGGTCACTTATTCAAAAATAACATACGTTATTTTATGAGGTACGAAATCGTACAAAACTTGAAATTTAAACATAAACTTTGAAAAAATATTTCACATGATTAAATTATTATACAGTGAGGACGTTAAAAGTCCTCCCCCCTTTAACTTTTGAACGGTATAAGCTATCGAGGTCCGGTAAAATTCAAGTGATAAGGTACCACTTTCACTACTTTTTGGCATAAAAATGATAGTGGTCACGTGACCCAGTGTCAAGAGGGCACCATCAATTTTTTTTTTCAAATATAAGGGGGGGTCATATGGCACCTCGTTTTGAATGCCTTCTGATTCTCTATCCAACAACGCTTTGATTGTGGAAATCGACCGAGCCAAGACGAATGAATTATTTTAACTATTAATTGCATCAGAATTTTAACTCCCTTACTGATTCTGGTCGAAAAGCTAATTTTTGGTGGTAAAAATTTGCTTTTCGACCAGAATCAGTGACGTAGTTAAAATTCTGCTGCAATTAATAGTTGAAATAATTCATTTGTCACATATTTCAAGAAAATTTCAAACCCTCGTCAGTATGAAATGGCTTGGCCGATTTCCACAATCAAAACGGTGTTGAATAGAGAATCAGAAAACCTTCAAAACCAGGTGCCACATGACCCCCTCTTACATTTGAAAAAAAAAATGTGATGGTGCCCTCTTGAGACAAGTTCATTTAACCATAATCGTTTTTATGCTTAAATTTAGTAAAAGTGGTACAGTTTTAACCAAATTTCACCCGACCTCGATAACTTGTTCCGTTCAAAAGTTAATGGAGGGGAAGGACTATTTACGACCTCACTGTATATCATATATTATGCGAGATACGAGACAGGGAGAGCCTTGACAAAGGAGTAGACGAAGTGGGCGAGGCAATAGTCGAAGCCTACAAGGAAAGCTGTCCTGAGGAAAAAAGGCTCAAAATAACAAAACGGTCTGGTGGAATTAGCATCTTTTCAATAGAGGAAAATACAAGCAAGATTGGACCACATACAAGGCTAGATTCACGCAGTACAACAAAGAAATTAGGAAGGCCAGAAGACAATCATGGAAATAATTCTGAGAAGAGGTAACAAATACCCATATGTTCTCAAGAATCCATAAGGTCTTAGGCAAACGAGGTAGTGTAGACCAAGTAGGTTTCTTGAAAAAGAACGACAATGCATATACTACAACATTCGAGGAAAGTCTGAGGATGCTCACAGAAGCATACTTTCCAGCCTGTCATTCTTAATGGCCCGACAACAGTACACAGCACCAGAAGCAAGACAAACAGTCGAACAGCTTTGGAATGGATGCTTGCTACGGAAATATCGAGATCAAATAGAATCAGGTGGGCTCTCAGATAATTCAGACCATACAAATCCCCTGGAGTAGATGGAATATACCCCCTATTTCTCCAAAAGGGATATTCAAGGCTTGCATGGCACTACGACATATACCTACGATGTGGCAAGAGGTGAAAGTCATACATCTCCCAAGGCATATAGTCCCATAAGTCTAATGTCTTTTCCATCCAAAACATTGGAAAGACTGATAGATAGGTACGTAACAGATGAGGTACTACAAACAAGCTCGCTCAACGAACGCCAATATGCGTATTAATCAGGCTAGTCAACAGCACTGGACGACCTCAACAGGCTATACTAATGAAGTCCTTGGAAGACAAAGAAATAGCCATGACAACATTAATAGACATCAAAGGTGCCTTCAACAATGCATCCATCAAGTCTATAGCTCTAGTAAAAAAGGGGTTGCTCTTATACTGTGTCAGTGGATAAACGCTAACTTGAAAAACAGGGTCATTACATCAGCAATTGGCGGAATAACACTAACAGCTAGAGCTAATGAAATAATCAATTGAAAGGCTATCTTCCAGAAGCTTTCATTGCCTAGGATATGCCAACGGCCTCTCGATTATTGCAAAAGGCAAATTCGCAAGGACAGTCTCGGAGCTTACACAGTCAGTCTTAGATATAATCGATGGGCGGTGTAAAGAGGAGGAGCTGACAGTAAACCCTCATAAAACCAAAACAGTCCAAAGAAACAAGTACTGGAAGGACTTAGGTCACCTGTACTAAACGGGATAGAAATTCCATTCGCCCAAGAGGCAAAATACTTAGGAGTAATCTTCGACCATAAGTTGACTTGGAACCAACACCTACAAAATTGTTATAAAAGAGAGTACAGTAGCCTTCAATCTGTGCAGGAGAATGTGCGGAAAAAATTGGATGCCACAATCAAAAATGATTACTTGGCTCCATGCCAAAGTTATCAGACTCATGATACGTATGGGTCGTTGATATGGTGGCCAAAGACCAAGTAGGTAGGAATGATTCGACGGCTTGGAGGACTGCAAAGGAAAGCATGTCTGAGTGCCACCAGGGCCATGAGAACCACCCCAACAGCCGCCTTAGAGGTCTTGCTCAACCTGCCTTCCTTACACATATACATACAAGGCAAAGCCAGGTTAGTCACGAGCAGGCTGCTTAGAGGACAAGCATCCATAGGCAATATGCACGGGAGAGACTACAACAAGTTATACGAAGAGTTGAAAAACGACCCGGTGACAAGAATGCCATCAGATGGCATACTTTCCGAAACTTTAAGACAAAACTTTTGAGACAAGTATAACAGACAGGGATGCGTGGTGGAGGGACCTCCCATCAATGCGGAAATTGCTGTCTACACTGATGGCTTAAAAACTGATGAAGGTTCAGGAGCCGGCATTCACGGCACCAAGTCGGAGATGAAAATCTCATTGAGCCTGGGCAAACAAGCGACGATATTTCAAGCGGAAATCGTCGCAATACGGAACCAAGTCGGAAATGAAAATCTCATTGAGCCTGGGCAAACAAGCGACGATATTTCAAGCGGAAATCGTCGCAATACACCATTGTGCACAAGAGCTAATAAGGCATGAGTTCTCAGAAATAAACATTCCCATATACTCAGAGAGCAAAGCTGCAAAAAAAGCAGTCAACTCAATGCAAGTTACCTCAATACTTGTTTGGAGCTCCATAGAAGCCTTAAAAGAGCTCGGCAGTCAGAACAGACTGTCCCTAGCCTGGGTCCCAGCACACACAGGTTATAGAGGCAATGAAGAGGCCGATACACTAGGCCGAGAAGGAACAAGTAACGCCCTGAATGGCTCAGAACCGTTTTGCGTTATGTTAGACTTTCAACATTCCTTTTTAATCGCACTGTCACTAGTAGTCATCGACATAACCTCAAACTAGACTGTCAGATGAGTCCTTTGATTGAAACTGCTCCAATGACGAGCAAGAGTAAACATGTTTTTTACTATCAGTTTTATTGCAATATAATTCCTTGAGAAATTCATTAAACGGTAAATAATAGTTTTGGAGTAAAAAAAAGTGGGTGTTTCCTGAGTCATCAGAAATACGCTAATTTTTATTTGGCGTTTGAGCTCGAGTTACCTATCGGAAAAAAATCTAAACAGCGGAGTTTGTAGGAAATTTTATGTACTTTAGTGTTTATAAGCAATGTGTCGGAAAAAAATTAAATACGGAAATAGTTACTGAAATTATACGGTCCGCGTATGCACGTGACTACGACGTGGACAGTATAAGATTTTTTGCTGTGTATAGGTACACTGTTTCTTACTTGATAAGCCCGATAAAAAAGGTTTATGCCACTAAACCTAACGACATCACCGAGATCCAACAAAGAATCAGGGACGAAATTAGACAAGTAACGCTGGAAGTGTTACAAAATGTTCGGATGCTAATTATCATCGATTGGGATATTGTCAGCAACAAGGTGGAGAGCACTTATTTTGAACATTTATTGCATTAAAGTAAGTTGAGTAACTATGTCTTAATTTAATTTTTTTCCGACATAATGTTAATAAACAGTAACAAAAAAAATATAGAATTGTATTTGCAATTGAACAATCTTTCAAATAAAAAATTAATCAACCAACCCTTCCATTAAAAAAAAAGTTGGGGGTAGTTGCAACCCCCCAGATAATTGAGAAGATATACAAATCTCTTTGTAATATGCTCCATTGAAAATGAAAATTGACGTGTTGCAGGAATTTTGCGATAAACCTTTATTTATCAAGTTACAGAATTTGTTCCAGTTAGACTTTCCACACTGTTTAAGGAATATGTGCACCATGCAAAAAAGTCGCTGATAGAGCGTGTTGATTGGTTTTGTTAAAAAAGTATGGTTGGTTGATGACTGATATTCAACAGACGAAAGAAATAATGTACACCATTTTCAACGTGTATATCATCTGTTCGAGATATATCAACAATCTAAACTATTTAGAAAAAGTTTCAGTCATGGTCAACACGATTTTCTGTTCTTTTCTCCAGTTTGCTGAAAATGATTTCTGGAACTGTTTAATTTTGTAGTTAACCTAAAAAAGTCTTCGAAATATAGCGGGAGCCACCTCTACAACTCACTGCCTGAATCGTTGAAATCCCAATTTCAGAAAAGATTTAAGGCTGAACGTAAAAAAATGCTAACCTCAAGTTGTTTTTATGATACAGCTAAATTTCAAACACATCTAATATCCTTCAATTGATTTTACCATTTCGAAATTTTCATCTACAATTGTAACTTTATCATATCATTATGTAACTATACTATAACTCAGCATTGGGTATATGTTTTTAACACACATTCTGTACATGTATTTATTAATATCTTGTTTGAAAATCATTAAAGGTGTTGTGAACATACAATAATCACTCCTCGAATTTTTGTTAGCATGGGTGATAACTCTTGAACAAAGTATGCCAGCCATATCGATTCCCAGGTAGTAAGTAATAACTGGCTGTTGTATATTCTAATAGGGGTATTATGATGGATATAATCAGTTTATCAGCATGTACTCGATTGGATGTTTTTGGTGTTGTCGGCTCATTTCTAATTCCGAGCAGTTTCTTCGCCATTTTAAAATTGTTTTATAATTGTTTTTCCGTTAACCAGCTGTCGTCCCCCTACGAACGGCAGCCCTAAGAAGTTGAAAGGTGTCTTCTTGATTGCGGTCATCTAAATTGCGGACGCCCTAAAAAACCCTCTCAATGGCGGTCACCTCTTGAACTCAGGTATGAGGATTGAACTGAGTTTAGCAAGAAAACAATTCTAAGTTGCGTGCATTAAATTTCTATGCACTCAAATATCTACGTAATCTTAGTTCGTTCTGGTTAGGTCAGACTAAATAACTACTCCTCACAAAATGTATATATTCAATGTCCACGCACTCAAATGTCTACGTGAGGTTAGATCGTTCTGTTATATCAGACTAAATAATTTCTCTTTCTTTTTACCTAAACTCAAATAATTTAAAACCTGCACTGGAATTCCTAAAAGTTACAATTTTTAAATTGTAACTTTTTTGTAATTAATTATTATTGTGTCCGCAATTTATTAACTCTTCTTACCTGAACCATCAAGTACAAGGTGACCGCAATCGAGATATGTCCGCAATCTGGGTGATCCCAATTAAGATACAACCAGTTGAAACTTATGCGAGCCATGGATTAACGAGATCTTACCTTTTAACTTGCGATTCCTAGCACTTTCTCGGGCCATCAGAAAATAGTAGTTCACCTAACAAGTGCGGAAAGTGATACTTTTCCGCACGCGATTGCAGATGGCCGAACAAAGCGTTAGTGGAGTTCGGCTGAATTCGCGTGCGGAAAAGACACTTTATGCTCGTGTTAGGTACACTATTTTTTCTACTAGCGGTAAAAACACCCAAAAGATAACATAAAGAACATTACTATACAACCATACTTATAAGCTTTCTATTTTAACCTTCTGCGACGCAATATTTAAATGTCAGTATAATCCGCAAAAATAAACAAATCAACTTTTCCGCACTCAAATGTTTTTTCCGAACTAAAAAGAGTGCGGAAAAGTTACTCTTTCAAAACTAAAATGAGTACGGAAAAGTGGATTTTTCCGCACGCTAGTAAAAAAAGTGTTTGCAGTCGCGGGGCTTTGAACCACGCGATTGGCCGCCAGAATGATTAAAAAGCGGTGATCCTAACCACTCGGCTGCCTGACCCTGTTTTTGTCTGATTATTGTTCAAATACTTCGCTGTGTGAAGTGATTAAACTGTGCGCTACAGTCAAGCATTCTATAACTAACTTTTCGGCAATATACGAACGTAATAAACTGACTTTCTGTTAATAAACAATATAGTTATTTTTGTATCTAGTGCGCGAAATGCTACTTTGGTGATTGAGAACTGATTTGAAAAAATTGTCCAGATCACCAAAGTATTTGGTGCACAAACGTCAAAAAATAAAATAAGGTTGTTTACAATTTTAAAATTTGTGTGGAGTACCATTTGAAAGGGATCTCAAAAATATTATTTTCATTATTTTATGAATATATTGCTGGAAATATGTTTCCGAAGTATGTAGTAAGTAGCTCGAGAACTATACTGATGATTAGATAAAACATACATACTAGAAATACCCTTGAACTGAACTGGAAAACTATATCGATAATTTTAGGTTTGTTTCATTCCACTTGACCTTGTTCATTTCCTTTCAGTTTGGCTTCGAAAAAGGCCACAGGAGCTGAAATTGCAGGTATGATCAAAGTCAGCCTGAGAACCACACCTGATCGACATGGGGTTGAAACCAAAATAATAACACTGACAGCCAAGGAAGGGGAAGATAGTACTCCTGCTCTAAAAAATCTGGAAGAAATGTTTGAAAGAATTTTATATTTTCCAACTAAAGGATTGTTTTAATATTTTATTTTATAGATATATAATGTTATAATATTTTTTTTAACTAATAATAGTAAAATTTGTTATAATTTTATATAATAGTAATAATAGTTGTAAAGTTGTATTGAGATAATGAATTGAAATGGAATTGTAAATAGAAATATTTTTTTTATATGTGAATTTCTTTTTCTGTTCTTTAGTTCTAAGAAAAGTAGTTAGCAAGTAGTAGTAGTTGGAAATTAGTTATTCTTTTGCACGTATTTGATATTAGTAGTGAGTAGTTTTCAGTAAAAAGTAGATAAATTAGAGTATTCAAATAGTATTTCAGAAAGCCCCTGGCCAAATACTTTGCTTTTAGATATTACCTTTCTTTCTCTTTTCAGGTCCTCAGCTACTCAGTTGGTACGCCAAATGAGAACCTCCCAATCTCTAGGTAGAGTTCAGCAAAAGGAATGTCAAGGATGATTGAAAATAATGCAATGTAATTTACCTTGGAAATAAATGTATAAATTCAACTCAAATTATTTTTCGTACTTCCGGGCCTAAAGTGACAACTTCACTCCCTTGTGACAGGTACTAAAGTGTCACATTTAATCCCTCCGGGATTAAATATTGACGAAACTCCCGGAACGATTAAATCACAAACAAACGAATTTAAGGGATATTTTATTGAAAAATATAATTAATTAGAATGGTAATTAACGTTAATATTCAAATTAATATTGTGACAGTTCGTCATATTGACCAGTCTTTCCTGGGTTAATGCAGCAGGTAACTGACGAGTAACAGATAGGTCCTTTTCATATTGAACTGGTGTTTGTTTCGAAGATCCTGCGGAAACAGGAAGCGAGAATGAGGACTGTGGCATAACTATAGTGGACGAATCGGCGACTTGACCAAATATTTTATCTGAAATTTTTTGTTTATTTTTAATAGACGATTCAATATATCCCTCGGCCACGTTGGAGGATTTCCATCCTCCATGTCTCTTCAGCACGTCAATTGTTGCTCCCGAATCAGCTAACAAAGACGCAGATGTGCGTCTAAAACAATGTCCCGTATAAGACGTCGCATTTTCTAATTTCAAGAAAGCTGCTATTTGCCGTGGAAATGTACCAAACATGTTTTTTCCTACTACTCGCGTAGTACATTCTTTGTTGATGTATTGAACGAAAAATTTTGAATGAGGTGTCCCTGTCTTTCGCAATGCCACATATTTCCGAAATATCGCCACAAAACTGATGGCACTGTTTTCTGAATTTTTGATCACAAAATTTCGGTCAATTTTATTTTTGGTGTTTCTAATCGCAATTAGGAAGGAATCGCCCAAATCTCTCACATCGTCGATTTCTAAATCAACCAACTCTTTTCCACGACAAGCTCCCGCAACGCCCAAAATAAGTGCAACCTACAAAAAAATTGATTTCTTAAAATTTCTGAATATAAACAAATTTCCAAATTTACCTTAAGCATTAAATATTTATCATCCGGAGCCTCCCGTAAGAACTGATCTACCTGCTCAGACGTGAGAATTCTTGACTTCTTTGGCTTAAATCCCTCATTTCTTCTCTTCAAAAAAGCTAATAATTTTGGAAATTTACTTATATCAATATCTTCTCTAATGTTAATAACCGATTTCAGCATTGAGTAATGTGCCCAGAGAGTTGAGGCACAAACCGCTTTTGATTTATCATCGAAGTAGACTAACAGCGCATTTTCAGTAGGTTGTCTCACATTTTTTAAGCGGCACCACTTTTTAAAAGCATCGTACTGCTGCTCGTATAGTTTTCTAGATTTCGGTGGTAACAATTCTTCACCTACTTCGGCTGCTCTTTTATCAATATCAGATACACCTTCTTCACTCATGATACCAATAATTATCAATAACAATGTTTCTTTACAATGACACTAGTAATGACAATGTTTCTAAATTATAACTGTCACAACGCAATGTTACTATGGTAACTTATTTTAAAGACAGTTTATTAAATGAGTTGAAGAGAGAAAAAACTGATTGAAATTATTGAAATAATTAATAAAATCATACCGGAAGTACGAAAAGTATCGTATATACCTTGCGACTGAAGTACATTTAATCCTTCAGGTAAATTATGGCCCTCCCTGCGGTCGGGCCATAAACTTTACCTTCAGGATTAAATGTACTACTTCAGTCCCGCGGTATATAATGTACTATTCTTTTTATTGTTATTGTTCAAATAGCATGAAATGTAAATACTCTAATATCAACTCAATAGTTTTTCATTTTATATATTACCTGTTCCTACGAAAATAACTTATGTTCTAAAATATATCCATAATATGCATTTCTCACAGATATAACAAATATTCAGGTTCGGTGCCGTTACTGTTCAAACAGCCACGTCCTCTGAGTATTTTCCTTTGATGGAATTTACCTTAACCTATATACTTGCTAAACACAAAACAGTATGAGGTTATTCTGAATTGAATAATAATAGTTCTAGCTAATATGAGTAATAAAAGTCCTGAAGTGATAAAGTTGATGTGCACTATTTCGCGGTGGAAAGTTTTTATGGCTGTTGAAAGTGGAAAAGTTCGGTAGGTATGCAAAGAAATTTGAATTGTCCACTGGATATAATGGTTCTTAGCTTTTCTTTGACTGTTTAGGGATTAAATACCTTATGATGTTGGCAGATTTTAGCTTCTCTCCTCTGCAACTGGCAGGTTAGATATCTTCATCATATATTACTGAAGGTGGGTCAATTTTATCTCTATGGACTGCATATACTTCTCTGTTTTTGAAAAAAAAAAAAAAAATTCTTTCCGAATGGGTGTTTTTGATTAAACTTTGATAATTTTCTGCAGCTTTTTCCCAAAACAAACTTCCCTTCTTCTCGTCTTGTTGATTTCTCTCTTCAGGTTTTTCTCATTTTCTCTATTTCAGAACACACTCCCGATCACTTTTTAATTGTCAGTCACTGTTATGATTTATTTCTTATAATTAATTGAACTATTTACAAATATCTCTAGAGTTTCCACATTTTCACATAGTTTATTTATTTTACATTTAGTTACCCATATGATTATTCTTATATACTTCTTGCTTCCTCGTCCTTCTTTATAGAACTCTACTTGTGATTGGCTGTGTGACAAGTTTCATACACAAGGTGTATTTAATTCAATTTCTTGAAATTCTAGTTTTTGTTAAAAATTGATATTTTTCCTACTTTTTTTGGTCTTTTTGAACTTGTTTTGAATTGTTAATAACTAGTTCATGCTTTGGTGTTAAGAAAGTTAATTTCTTTCAAGAAATACCAGTGTTCTTGGAACAGTTCAGTGCATTACGTTTGCTGGCCTCGTACTCTAATAATTTGTCAGTAAATTTTGATTTGTAAGGTTTCTAACAATTTTAAATTGAAATTGTGATATTTATTTGATGAATTAAGGTCATATCTATTAAGAAAAAGTATCTGCCTGGGCTCTTTGATGAAATATATTTTTTATTAATAGGTATTTAATTTTAAATTACCATCTACTAGGTACTCTACTTTTTCATAACAATATATTTATATAATAGAAGTATTTATTTTAATCTGAATTTGCCTCTTCATACCATTTTTTGCAAATAAATATAGATACTTCAAGTTTTGTTACTTTTCAATAATTGTTTATTGAAAAACATAACCAAACTCTGACTAGGGATAATACAACTTGATCGATGTATCATCAAATTTATGGAAATGCATGTTCACTACAAAAGGGACAAATCAATGTTGTATATTTGTTGCTAGTTTTGATTATTACAGTTATGAAGACGATGTAATAATCGAAACTAGTAAACATATTATAAAACTATGGGAAATAAACAAAACTGTTTTATTTCTTTTGTAGTATGACTGAACGCCTCAAAGGGGCCTCAGAAGGTTTTTGTTACGTCCGGGGGACTTCCCATAACATACTATGAACGTCCTAAAAGACATTTTAGAGATGTTCCGAGACGTCATTTGGACGGTCGACGACGACCTACGGACGTCTTCTGGTTCGCCTTCGACACTCACATTGCAGCAATCGAAATGAGTATTCAGTAAACAAAAAAATAAAATAAATGAAGTTATATAATTGATTTTAACGTGATAGGAATCGCACGTAAGGTAAGACTTCGTTAATCCTTAGCTTGCACAAGTTTCGACTTTTGAGGGCTGCCGTTCGTAGGGGGACGACAGCAGGTTAACGGAAAAAACAATTTTAAACAATTTTTTTTTTATACAGACGAAAACTTTTCTTTGAATTCCAAACTCAGCAATAATCAAGTGAAATGTATTCTACAATTTCTACAATGAGTGGGAGAGTGTTTAAAACCATCAAAGTATATATATATATATATATATATATATATATATATATATATATATATATGAACACGAACTAGCAGTCAGACAAGCATCTTCTTCCTCCGTACTTTACAAACATCGTGAAGAAACAGGCCACAAAATAGACTTTAAAAACACTAAAACAATTGGCATGGAGAAAACTCTGCAAACTAGGATCATCCGGGAAGCCCTGGAAATAGAAAAGCGCCCCAACTGCCTTAATACCCGTGATGATGGACGTAGACTTCCTATTACTTGGAAACCACTCATTTCTCGTCTTCCGACACCTGGCAACAGCGCAATCTCCGCACCACATCGCGCAAGTCCAGACTCCGAATCACCACGCACGCCCAATATGGCCGCCATGACAAGTATAAATACAGCTGCACAACCGACAAATGTTCAGTTCTCTCGACGGAGTAGGCAGATTGAGACCTTAGAGAGAACAAGTGACGATACCTGAGGAGTAGGCAGATTGAGACCTCAGTGTAGAATCTAACTTCACACCCTTTCAATCATTTTAAACTTTTTTCTTGAAAATGGCTCCAAAATCGGAGCCGAAACGTCGAATTTCAATAAGTTCTAGACGCGGTTCAACCCGAACTTCCAGTATCCATATATATATATATATATATATATATATATATATATATATATATAATACAATATAATATAACTGTTACAAATGTATACATTTCAACGTGAAAATTAGACTATTTTTATAGTATAGAATGTTATTGAATCAAAAATATTTTTTTATCAAAATTACACTTGATTCCAAAATATATAGATGGCACTGCGTCTACTTCCTTAGTAGGTACTGCAGGACCTTACGATAAATGTGTGTGGAACGGGTATGACTGGTATTCACACTAATATTAGTATACTAGCTGTCCGACCTGATCGGGTCTGCACTGATATGATCCACAGAACCGTCTAACTATATGCAAATTGTCACCTGTTTCGATTAGTGTTACTACCTTACCTGACTTTAATTTCGAAAATAAATACTTGACTTGAATTTGTCTTGAATTCAAGTCAAGTAGTTAGAAAGTCAAGTCAAGTAGTGAATCTCTTTGTAGATTCAATATTAATCTCGTAGTGTACGATTCAGAGCGACTTATAGGATATCGGCGCACCGGTTGCGCTCAGAAAGTCGTAGTTTCCATAGCGTTTATCTAGGATCAGCAACATTAGATAGGTGGTAGACATTGTTTTTCGGTGGTTTCATTAGTTCACTATATCGAGGAAAAAAATTAGCCTTGTAGCAATAAGGTAATTAAGTTGATTTTCGAGACACTTTGCGTGGGTGGTAGACCCATGATTGCAACGCCTGCGAAGTGGTGGAAAATTACAATTCTTCTTTTTTAGTTATTTCTGAACAATCTACGAAGTTTCAGTCTTGTAGGTATGAGGTATTTACACAACAATTTTTTTAATGTTTCATCATTTATTATTTATGACGCAACCACATTGGGGTGGTAGGCTCTAATTTTGTTTACTTGTTATATCCAAACAACAAATTGAGAAAGAACCAGCTTTCTAAGAATAACTACATGTCAACTGTCGCTGGCTCCCGTACTAGTAGGATGGATGAATCCAGACCTCACTTCTTCATATCTGACTTATACTTGTCATCATTGACAAGTTACCTTAATTATTTTGCTACCCAAAAATCAATATCTACTCAAATCGAAAATGAATGCTATGTTACAAAGACATGCTGCGAAGTTTATATACATTGTCCCTGATGGTTTACGAGAACTTATGACAGATATTTCTAGAGAAGTAAGTAGTAACTCATTGAATTTTATTTATGTTCATTTTGTTTTATCCAATAATTTCGAGCAACGAGCGATAGAAGTTAGGGGTTGCTTTCAACGTATATTAGTTAAGTATGACGAAGTTTTGTTCATCTGACTTTACAAATCAAACATAATTCAATGAATAGAAACACATTTAGATGTTAAAACAGTATTTGATTGTTGCAAGGGTAAGAAAGGTAATATATTTTTTAAGTAATTTCACATATATATTTCGTAGTAAATATAGTTTTATAACAATTATTTGCATCCTATTGTATTGATTCTATTCGCAAACATCACAAAATAAATAAGTTTTGTTACGTTACGCGTGATCACAAAAATATACCTGTTTGGGTTTATACTGCATGTTACCAACTTTATTCGAAAGCGTTATGGTCCCAAAGTTACTATGGTTCTTGACGGTTACTCCAAAAAGTCGTGAGATCGTTTTTTATAGCAATACTTTATTGGTCAAACAAAAAAGGAAATTTCTGGACAATATTCAAAATAAGCAAATACAGTAAAACCAACCTAGCTGTAGACGGAATTACTTGCTGCGCACTTCTCCGACAACGGATGATAGCCCGTAATATATCCAGTGATAGTGCACTCAACATGAACGGACCGCGCAAATTAATAGTTATTTATGCAACAAGTGTAAAAAGTAGGTGTTTATTGCACTCGACCTTAAATTGTCCAACGAGGCAACACGTCGAGTGCAATAAACTCTTTTTGCACTAGTTTCATACAATACTTTTTCTACGTTCATGCAAAAACCAGAAAATGTTTCATTTTGGTGGCACTAAACTGTAAGGAAGACATTGTTTGTTTAAATCTATTTGCTAAAAGTAATTCAAAAACATTTTGTCTAATTCAGATGATATTCGAAGGAAATAATTTTATTTTTAACAAATTGATTTTCTAGTATTTTCATAGTCCATTATATAATGAATATGATGAAACATGCAACTATTCAAAACATAATACCTTTGTTTGAATATAAGGAGGATAGTTGGTCAACCTTATGGGATTAATATTGGATTCAAATGGAGGCGACATGTAGATGGCGTTAGTGGTGTTCGCATCCAAGTCATGTCGCAACTTGAATGGCAGAATACGTAATTTGGCAGTCACGTTGAATATCCGTAAAGCAGATGGCGGATCATGTGATGAATTGTAAATAGAGTAGGTAGGTGGCACCAATGACTGCAATAAAATTAGAAATATGGTTCAATTCAAGAAATTATTTCTTCTGATGTTTCATGGACCGTATCCGCTATAATTAGGGTCACGCCATAATGTAGGTAGGTATATTTGGGGTGTGGTAATTCAGTTGTTAGTTTGAAATGTGGATTCAGTGGATGTGTTATGTGTTAGTATTTATTCTGTTGTGTCATATTTGGATGTGTAAAGTGATTTGAATATAACTGATAATTAAAAGCAATTTGGACAGCGGTAAATGGTGACAGGAATATATAAATCTCACTTTTGACTTTTTAGTTTAGTTATTAGGTGGAACTTAATTTAAATCATTTTAAAACTAGCTGGTTACAACTGAACATTAATGCAAAGTAATCGCCTTTAACTAATTCCAGATTGATATTTCTAAACAGCCCTCATCTTCAATCACCCCTTTCTAACCTCAAAAATAGGCATGGTGCCAGAATATCAAATCAAGCTAACAGGTTCGCCTGAGAACCACATTTAAAGATAACCTAAGCAAATAGCACTACACGTATCATGTATGTTGACTAATAATCTTGATTTTAGACTTCGTATTCGATAACACCTTTCATGCCATTTAAACAGCTTTCTCAGATTATATATTTCGGTGTATTTCAGAAAAAATACTTCATATTATTATTCATGAGTCATTTTTACATCAAACGAACGTCCTCCGTATGAAATAGGAAATATTAAAATTGTTACTTAATTATTTTTTCAAGGCATCGACTACAGTGGTCTTACTTAATTATAATAATTTTTTTTTTCAAGATATCAATATTAAAAAATCTCTTAAAATCTTTCATGAGTGACTCTTCTTTGGATCCGTGCCTGAGTGATGATACATTTGCAGTAAACTCACCCAGAAGCATATTTACAAAAGCTACTTTGCTTGCGTTATTGCTCGCGGCTACCAGTTTAGTTATAAACTGTGAATTCCAATCCCTTATATGACCAGCGCGATTTCTTCAAAGATGTACTTGGCTACATCGCAGTACCCTGTGCCCCTGTGTAAACTAGTAATATTTTACAATATATCCCAGAGCCAGTACAAGACATCGCTGAACACACTGAAGAAGCTAGTGATATTTGAGGACCAGGTTAGCTTGCTCAGGTTAGGTTTGTGTGTAACTTATCCGTGTTAAGGTTCTTTTGCAAAAAGAACTGTGTAAGTACAAAAATAGTCACTCAATCCTGAAAAATATCCAATAAATAGTTCAAACAAAATAGCTCTCAAAACTTCTTCATGATTATTAGGCAAGTCCAACTCTGCTTCCACTGCTTTAAAAATAAATGGTATAAACATGTATGAAGATGTGTTGAAATTGCAAAGAAGGAAACTATAGGAAGTGTTTTGTTTACGTGTAGAAACCATAGAAATTATAATATATATACTTACTCTAGAATGCCAATCCCCTCTTCGTGGGACACTGAAAAGTGTTGTAAAATTCCAAATGTTTTCATCAATGCGCATGCCCATAACCAGTCTCCTAGCTCTGCAGCGTTGACAAATTTCAGAAAATTTTATCTCTGTAGTCGAGATTCTGTCAAAAATAACCTAGCATTACTGTGAAGCCTACCCAAATTCCCGTTGAATCGTTGGGATCGTGCAACAGTGTTAACAGTTTTCAATTGCCGCAGAGGAAGTCTGGTAGTTTGCCAGAGCCGGTTTGGGTTAGTTTGGTGGTTTAGGCGATTTGTGTTCATTGTGAATTTAACCAATAACGTTATTGTGTTTATTTAGATGTGCTTTTCTTATTACTGTTGTTTACTTCAATTATTCATCGGTAGTGTGTATGTTATTGGTTTTCGGGTTTTTCTGTAGTGATTTTGACAATGTTGACGTGCTTGGTTCTATGGTGTGGAAATAAAGGAAATATTCCTGGAATCTATTATTCGAACTTAGTATGTTCAGTAATAACTTATTACCCAATCATTTATATATTTTTGTAGGTTCTTTTTGTAGTTCTATTGGCCATCAGGAAAAAGTACACATTTGAAAAATAAACACAGAGTACTACCTTCATTATCAAAAAGTATTCATATAATATTTATAAACATTAAAAATGGCAGAGGTCAAAATTTTGATTGGCAGTTTCTTATTTCTTATATTGAGTCACTCAGCTCTATAAACAATCCATTTATTATTACTCTTCATTTTGTTTTATTTCTCATTTTATTTCACTTGCTATATTAACTCACCAAAAACGAATGTATTGGGTATAACCTTTAAAATGTAGACCAACAGTCGACACGTGCTTCAGACTGTTGGTCATCATCAGTATGGTGTAGCCAAGTGCAAAGATGTGCATATTGCTTAACTAAACCTTTTTTTTCATTAATTATTCTCGGATTTAATCAGTTTCACAACCGATATGCCCATATATATATATATATATATATATATATATATATATATATATATATATATATATATATATATATATATATATATATATATATATATATATATATATATTATATATATATATATATATATATATATGCCCACCAAAACTTTTCGTGTCTCATAGACTGCCCTGACACCAACGTATTATCAAATCGATTTTACTCAATATCATGAATCATTTAAAAATCTCACTGAAACCCACTCTGGTATGAATGAAACTGGTCTTGATCATGTGCACTAAATAATGCATCGAACTTTTCACAACACTTTCGTCCCATTGAATTGGCATTCTAGAGTAAGTATATATATTATAATTTCTATGGTAGAAACCTTCTACAATATTTTTGTAGTTCCTCTCAATGTCCACATTTCTTATAGTGGGCGCATCAGTACAGCACTAAAATGATGTCACATACTCATGTTAGCAAATAATTACGCTAGATGGCACTCGCGTTTGGCTCCAATACCAATTCCACAGGCATTGACTAACTATCCCCCTTATTTAAACAATGGTAATACAATCTCACAGAAAATTGGCTAAATTTGGCGTAGATTTGAAAGTTTATGTCTGTCATGATGACAGAACGCTATAGTAGAATGACAGACGAGTGCAATAAAGAGACAGTTTTTTCACCAAATATAGTTCAATAAAGTTTTGTTTTTTGCATGAATGTAGAAAAACTAATGAAAATACATAATGAAATTGGTTTTACTGTAGCAGCTTGCTATGAATACACCTGAATAGCGAGAACATCGGCAGTAGATGATGCTGATGTCCCAGATTGTTCGTGCTGCCACACTGAGGAAAATCGTCCTATTGAAGTTTTTGCTAAGATATTTCTTGCTACCTCAATAAGAAATACTATTACTATAACAAAGTTCCGAATAGAACCAGCACATTGAAATCCAGCGAAAACGATTTTGCTGAAAGTGATGTTCCTGCCACAGAAAATTATACTGCTGTCGCTATTAGGCAGTCAGTCTGGGACAGTAAGTTTTTTCACTAGAAAATTATAATCTTATAAATGAGTAATCACTAGCGAGTTACATGCCTGTGGCTGTACGGTTTCTGCTTACTATAAGTGGACAATCGCATAGAAGTTCACCCACTTACTGTAATACAGTTGTCAACCGGCACCTAAAATATTACTGGATGGACCCGCTTACCATTATTCTATGCCTTGCTATGGTTATTCGATGTTTTGCTGATATTTCAACGGAAATTAGCCCTTTCAAGAACACAACAAATATTTTTAGTTCGTGTAGTGCGAAAAAAAATGAAACAAAAACATTATCTCGCTGTCGGCATTGTTGGACTGTTGGTCGCTTGGTCAATTCAAATATTAGGTTATTGTTCTTGTTCGTGAACGTGGATGCTTCTGTTACCGGCTAATTTATAGTCTAGCCAGTCTAGGAGTTAGGTTAGGTTAGGTTTAAATGTGAGTGAGCCCATATCAGGCTCTCCACTGCGGCCAATGGCCTATTGTGGCTCACCCTATGGTTATATTTCTCCCAGTATATCCAATCTCTTGACGAAATTGAGTAACATATTGGGAGAACAGTTTACCAGATCTTCTGGCCTTACTTTTGTATTTCCAAATATTGAAAATCTGGTTCTGGCCGCTGCAGGGCATGTACACAGGATGTGTTTAGCCGTTTCATCATCCTCCATGCATAGACGGCACTCTGCATCCTGTGCAAGTCCGATTTTATGCATGTGGTGTTTGAGTTTGCAGTGGCCAGTGAGCAAACCTACTATAACTCTGAGATGTGCTCTACTGAGTTCTAGAAGTTTGTCAGAGTTCTGTTTTTTCCTTGTACAAGCAATAAATGCTTTGAAATGGGCTAGTCCTGGTAGACTGAGCCAATACTCAAGTCTTTTATTGTCTGCCCAGGCGGTTGTAGCATTCTTGGCAGTGCTATATGCTAAACCGATAACCGGTTCTGGCCCAGTGAACGTTGTTTCGGCATCCCCTTTTGCTAGGGCGTCCGCTATTTCGTTTCCTTCTAGGCCCGTGTGACCTGGTATCCAAACTAGGGTAACGTTGTTGCCTTGTGCTAGTCGGTTCAAGGTGTCTCTGCAGTTCCATACTGCTCTGGATTTAAAGCAGTTGGATTCAAGCGCTTCCAAAGCTGCTTGACTATCTGAAAATATTTTTATTGTTTTTCGTGTGAGGTGTCGGTTTTCCAGCTCCCTTGCACACATTTCAATGGCATATACCTCTGCCTGGAATATCGTAGCTAATTTACCCAAACTGAATGAGCGTTTCACTACTGGGTTCATACCATATATTCCGGCTCCGACACCTTCCAAAGTTTTGGAACCATCGGTGAACAACCTTTCATTTGGGAGTACTCATTGGGAATAACGCCGCTGTGTGGTGATAATCTAGCTTAGTTTTGTGTGTAAGAGTATGTACTTTCCCGACTATATAATGTCCTACCAGATTATTTTACAAGAGCTATCGGAATAAGGATGTTTGCGTTTTATGAATTCTACATAATTGGTTGAAATTGATGAACTCATTTTTTGGGAAATCCTGTCGATGCAAAATTGAACGCAGTAAAAAATATTGTAACCACTGGTGTGCTCAACAGATAAATACGCAAAATATTCTGTCTGCAACATTGGCACTGCCTAATATTCACAGATAGAAGCACTAGCTAGCGGTAGCAAAGTTGTGAATCGACAACTGAAACTATTAGTAATAGTCATGGGTAGACGCATTCGCTGGCAGTAGCAAAGTAAGATACCTACTAACTACCATATTAGTTCTAGATAGATGCACTCACTAGCGGTAGCAAAGTCAGATACCTACGACTGCAACAATGTCTTGTAGTCATAAGTAGGTGCCATCGCTTGCGGTAGTAAAGTTCGGGAATATAAGTTGGTCGACAATTTCTAATAATCCCAAGTGAGTTGCTATCAGCAAAGTCGACTTTATAACCACAAGTGAGAACTCGGTTGTCCCCTATGCTATTACAGTTTCTTGCTGGGGTAATTCGATTTCTAACTGGGGTTAGTAAAATTTTTCCTCAGTGCACCCTAATATCTTAGAAAAACGAAGTTCTTTTTGTTGGACAACCCCTGAAGAAAATGAAAAAGCCGTAGAAAGGTTTGTACTGGATCTGTTCAAACTTCAACTATCCGAAGGTAGCCTTAGCGAGCAAAGATATGCTCATTTTAATAAGTTAGTTTGTCAAGCAAATGGCACTGCACTTTTTTCGAAAATAGCCTCCCACATTAGCTGCACCAACCTTTCCGAAGAACGTAGGTTCAAGTACAAATATGGCGGGAACAATCTCCAAAACCCGAGTTGGGAGAAAATTATCAACACTCTTTCACCAATATATACAACAGAAGCGCTCGCCTTGGCTTCAATTTTATCAATAGTAAAAGCAGAAGAGCTTTTTTTTTTATCGGATAAATTTATTTCTTCAATGGAATAATTTTGCCAATCAGTAATTTCACTAGAAAAACTTACATGAAAAAATTTCGAGACCGTAGGTCGAGCAATTTTTTCTAATATCAGTTTTTCGAGTGAAATTACTGATGGAAAAATTTTGAGTTGAAAAATAGTTATTTATAATACAAGGGAAAAAAGTATCAGATTTTAGATCGAGGTTGTGTTGTCCCCGACGCGAAGCGGAGGGAGACAAAAAACCGAGAGCTAAAAATCTATTATTTTTCCCGTGTATAATATACTATTTTTTTCTGTGACGAGAAAAACGACGATTTAATAGTGAAAAAAATCAAATGTCAACGGCTTAAGCCTTAAGTCCTAAGAAGAGAGGTCGATCTTCACCGTTCTGTTTAACGAATGAAACTTATTTCTTATGAAGTTTCATAAATAGACGAATACGCCTAAAATGGGTTGCCTATCAAAATGTGGTCCAGACTATATACAGTGAGTTTCAATAATTGGCACCGTATGGTAAACTTTTTCATTATCGATTTGTCAAAAAAATTTATTTCACATACGAATTAGTGCATTGCAGAATACTTGCATATGAGTTGTCAAAATTTCAAATTTACAAACGGTGTACAGGGGGGAACAAAAAATAGAATCTTGATCAAGAGTAAACTACGCTGGCTGTGACTCCAAATTTTAATATTGTTTGCAATTCTGAACAACCTCCTTGAATAAACTTTCTGATAATGTCAATAATAAGGGGTATTTTACTCTTGATCAAAATTCCTATTCTTTGTTCCCCCTGTACACCATTTGGAAATTTGAAATTTTGACAACTTTTATACAAATATTATGCAATGTGCTGATTTTTATGTGGAATAAAATTTTTCTGACAAATCGATAATAAAAAAGTTTTCCATATGGTGCAAATTTTTTAAACTCGCTGGTATATAGTCTGGATCACATTTTGATAGGCAACTCATTTTTTGGGTATTCGTCTATTTATGAAACATGATGAGAAGTATATTTCATCCGTTAAAAAGAACGGTGAAGGTCGACCTCTCTTCGGCTCTTCGGCCCTTAGGAATAAAGGCCGGTTAGCTTAGTACTATGCAGGTTGAGTGATGAAGGTAGGAGGTTGGGTTAGAGTCCCGAGCTGAACATCGGATGCGTACGAGAAAGCTTTTACCTATGTACTCACTTTTTTCCCGAGGCAAAAAAAAAGTCATATCTTAGTTCCTGTCAACAGAGGTAAAATGTCAAACTTTTTTCCCGTCACAAAAAAAAGGAATTTATTCAATAAGAGAAAAGTTGGAATGTTTTTTGGCAAGATAAATTAACGACAATATATAAATACACCACACTAATAATCACCTTGATTGGAACAGTTATTTGAAGGAGCAGTTATTAACAACACAATTATAATTTTAGTTCGAAAATATGAATAAGAAATTCATAAAATCTATTGTGGAATCATCTGCGACTGAAAGACAAACTTTAGTCGCTATTTTCCATCGTTCAAGATAACCTCTTGGGAGGTATTCATGTTGAAAAGGGGGAACATTCTCCATGAAAATTGAAAAATGAAAAATGTGATTTATTTGTAATATCTAACAGAAAACAACTACTTCCCCGGCACAAGCCACGCTGGACATTGAACTACATCTGATAGATATTGTGAAAAGACTCTAACTGAAAAGGAAAGAAAAAATCTGAAAGTGAAAATTTGCATCTTCATTCAGATAGCTGACTTTTATATTCTTTCTAGTTTTCCTTGAAAAAATCATTAAATAAATTAGATAAGGAGAATGTTATTAAAAAATATCACTCACAGAAATCGTTCATTTCATTGAAGCAAGGTCCGCTTCTCTCGCATTTAATCCCCAATACATTTTGGTCGACAAAAATCTATTTCGCTTTGCCAAGCTCTTCAGGAGGATTATAATAATGCTTTGTGTAATCTGTTCAGATGAAACTTTCCCAAAACGATTCATATTGTGTCAACAATACTGAACAATCATTGCTGTCATGACATACATTGGAGGGACTTCCGCTTAGTAGATGAAGTCTGTTTTTGAGGAACTGGCATTTTTATCGGGGGTAATACCACAAGAGCTCAGATTTAGCGGGTTATTTTTTACGGTGGTTTTCTCACACTTACTTTCATATTAAATTGCCAATGAATGTAAGTATTCGAAAACAACCACAAAAAATATCCCGCTAGATCTGAGCTCGTGTGGTATTTGTTAAGACAATCCCATGAATATAACATTCAATTCAATTAAACTTCATTTAACAAACTAAAAGAACAATAAGTGATAGAATAATGTTCAGAAAGAACCAAATGCAAACCTCGACAAACTTATATATACTATTTTTGCTCTTTAATTCTGTTTTTGACAATTACAATTGTCAAACTGATGCGACGCGCGATGCTTGATAAACGAACAGTAAATGCTAGCGTTGCTATGGTAACGTAATTTATCCGATATTTTTATCCACTTGCATTTCTGTTCCTTCCTATTTAGCCGATAGCAAACTACGATTTTTGTACTCGCAAATGGGAATTATTATACATGAGTGGGATTGTGGCGATAAAAATTGTTATTTCTTTTACTAGTCATAAAAGCACAAGATTTAATGCCGCGGCTATGAAACCAGCCAAGGCATTAAATCTGCTTTTCTGCCGTGTGAAATATATGATTTTTTCTTCAAATTTGTTCCAATTCCACGCAAAATCGACTTTTTCATATTTAAATTGCGTTTCATTTTCAATATCCAAATAACTAAATTATTTCATCAAAGGTAACTGGGCCCTGCGTTACTATGTTTACCGCTGATGACGTTTGTTGAATTTGTTTGTGTACTGTTTACTTTGTCATTGTCAATTTTGAAAAGTTGTCATGTTAGAAATGGATTTACTGCAAAGTGAGGATGAATTGATGCAATTAACACCATCTGAGATAAGAGACCAGGCCCGAGATGTGGAATTTAACCTTTTACCGGAAAAATCAAGAACAGTATATGAACTCACATACAGCAGAATCATGGAATATAGACAGAAGAAAAATATAGGATCTTTCTCTGAAAATGTGCTGATTGTCTATTTTTCCGATCTTTCAAAGTTATGGTCTACCTATTCGATATTGAAAGCTACCCTGAAGTTACGGGCTTTTTTGAAACGCCAGTCAGACGGTTTCGATGCAAAAAAATCCCGAGTTTTTGAAAGAGAGAACTGTATTTGTGTACGAAGGTAGGAATATATTGAAAATGATCTATTATGGATTAAAGAAATAATTTTCAATTTATATTTTAGGTTGTACTTATTGTTGCAGTCGCTGGGGCTTGTAGATGTGATGAGCTTTTGCAAATGAAAACAGATGATATAAATGATATGGGCGACAAATTGCTAATTATGCTACCAAATACTAAGACCAAAAGATCAAGATCTTTTGTAGTAACGGAATATTGAAGCGTTTACAGAAAATATGCAGCCTCCAGACCCTCGAATTTAAATAATCGGCGTGTCTTCTATAAGTATGCGAACGGTAAAGCACATCATCAATTCATTGGCATTCACGAATTCGGTAAAATGCCAGAAGAAATTGCTACTTTTCTGGGACTATCCCATGCGAAAGAGTATACCGGGCACTGCTTTTGCAGAACTTCGGCCACGTTGCTGGTGCATTCTGGTGGGGACATAACAATGTTGAAGCAACATGAAGGATGGAAGTCTTCCGCTGTCGCGGAGGGCTATATTGAGGACTCGCAAGCCAATAAGTCGAACATCGGCAATAAAATATTTTCTGGCGTTTCCGGAGTATCAAGTGTTAATACTAAAGTTGTTAATTTTACTGGAAAGGAGGGAAGTGGACAGAGTTCAATTTTATTAAATAATTGTTCACAATTCACCATAAATATATCTAATAAATGAAAATTTCGTGTTGTAGTTTGTAGTTTTAATGCAATAAAACCAGTTTATTATCATCAGCATCATTTTGAGTTTTCCTAATGTCATTGTCAATTTTAATAACCAGTTTGATTTAAATTATTACTTGGAAGGTTGCCTAGCAACGAACTTTTTCTTCCTAGGCAGTAAAAGTGGACTTTTTCTGCCTAGGCATTGAAAGTACAACTTCTAAGCCTGCCAAGTGTCATTAAAAGGCCGCTTTTAATGTCATTTGTTGAAAAATGCTTTTTTATCGCTGTCAAACTGACTCAGACGTCATATTTAAATGGGTTTATTTCTACAGGAGTTGATTTATCATTAATAACTTGCAACTGCAAACGAGGTGCGTAACCTGTCGTAGACTAAGTTGTTTACATACTGAGTACATTGCAAAAACTGTAGACGATGACATGTGGACCAAAATAAGCTCAGTGGAATAGGCCTATAGGGAAAACCACCAGTAATAAAAAAAGCGACGATAGCTCTACCTCATGTGTGGAAACAAGCAGCCAACATAAAATAGGTTAGAATATTATAAAAACATAAACAGAATATTACACAAAAAATATTTATGTGTCTATATTTTGCAGTATATCTGTCGTCTGTATATTTTGAATGTTAAACCACTTTGGGGGACTATACTTCGGAATGCGACCTGCGTTCGTTTGCACCCTTTTTTTCAGTCGGTGTTTGCTTGAAATGCATTGTGGGGACATTTTTAATCATTATGCACTTTTCTGTGCGACCAATGGTTTCTGAGAAAAACGAGATACACCAGCCCAGTGCGTACTGGGGTGATTTTTGGGAGTGAAGCTCACCCTACTAAGTTAAGAACTCTTTTGATATTGAAAGCTCTTTTCTTTGTTGCATATAATGGCAAAGCTTTCTGATTCATTTTTTAAATTCGGCCATTTTTGAAGTAATATAAATGAACTTATAATGCAGCTTCCAACAAATCATTGATGAAACATTTATTGAATAAATTTATTTCAACTCAAAATTTATCCAATAATAATTTTACCAAGACATGAGACAAAACTGCTCGAACTACTGATGTCTCACAATGTTCGCATTTCAGTTTTCCTCGTGCAATTACTGATTGGAAAATTAATGCACTGGATTAAAAAAAGCTTTCCTATTCTTAGTGTTGATAAAAGAAGACGCACCATTTTTATCGCACTCAAATTGATTTGTGGGTTTATTCTATATTTTTGCCAGTATTAACACACATTTAGTATTTCAGAAATGATTTTCCTCTAGAATAATTTGTAAATAATCAAAACTGATATTTTTTCCCTGCCATTTATTCAAGGTTTTGAGGAGCCAGCCCGAAGATTTTTATACATTTGTTGCTGATTACTTGGAAGCACTTCTTTTGACGAGGGAAAATGCCAGAGGTAAGTGAACAATATCATAGAAAAGGAATAAAGACATAGTGTATGAACTTAAGTTTAAAATTTCAATGCATAACGATCAACTTCAAAATAATAATAGTAGTGATATTTTTTCATAAACTCTCGTAGATCAGAAGCCATAGTTTGGTAGACTATTTGCCAGGAGATAACCGAAAAATCTGTTGTCTGCTGATAGGAAATATATCGCAGTTACTATTTTCCGATGTAAACAGTGCCACAACTGTAGTGAAACTGGTATACCTACCTACCTACATGAACTTGAATAGTTATTTATATCACAAGAAAAGAAACTGTATGTTTGCAAGTACGAATAATGTTTGAGAGCAGATGTCGAAGGCCGAGGCTTCAATTACGAGCACTTGCAAAATAATTGGGATAAACAATTTTTTTTACATTCAAAATTAAACGATAAGTCGCCATATTGAAACTAAATTGCAATAACATTTCTTGCTACGACAGTGCGTAAACTAGGCTTTTACGCACTGTTGATAGTGCGTAATACTTTTTTGCACAAAAAATTTACCTGTGCGAAAAATCATCAACAGTGAGTAAAAGTATATTGTACAATAAGCATGAATTAGCATACGTTTTCTACGACCATCTGAATCATAAACAAATCTGTGATATTTTAACACTTTTTATCATAAACTTTCCTGCCGTCATGATTCCCATAATATATGCATACAACCTGAAAAAAGAATTGACGATACCAATATTGAAATTTAGGTATAATAAAAATCGAAAACTAGTCGATTTCAAAAAAAGAAAAAAAATTGTGATTTATGTGGGATTTGAACCCTCACCCCCTCTATCCAGAACCTGAAAGTTCACTCACTCTTCACTCGCTGCTACGAGCTCACATAATAATAAGATGAAATTATCTGCTATAGAAACTTCGTGCCAACCATTCGAATATATAGATTTCGATTGTCATCAATCCTTGTATTGAAATTAGCAGTGTCAATTTCAAATTATCATCACTATTACTACTCATTTTCGATTATTTTTTTTTTAAACGACTGTTGTAAATACTGATGTGAAATGTCAAATTATTAGAACGTTAACAAACTTTATTCGATCTTATATTATTTATGATCATAAAAATGACAGTCTAGTAGTTCATGAAAATTGTGGGAAATGAAATATCCTGTACTGAAATTATCATTAGTACAGCTTGCGATGTAGAAATGAAATTTTTTTTACAATCGGCCTACTTCCTTGATCGATAAAGCGCATAAAATGGGCATATTTCCATGTGTTCGTAAAAAAAGTAAATTTCTACACACTGTTCATACATTCATGCAAAAGATACACGGAGAAATTCATAAAATATTTGAAGTATTTATTTGTATTTTACCACTTACGATCCAAGTTTTCAGGATTACTAATAAATATTGTCAGTTTTACCATAATTTATTGAATATACCAATATGTTCTCTGGATTTTTCTTAGTGTACAGTATTTTGCGTCAAATATAACTCGGAAGTCATCCTTTTATAATACGACGACAATTCATAACATAAAGCTTTCAAATTAATGATGCAATTGCGACAATTTGCAATATGAAAACTATAGAAGAAAAAAACTTTGCATGATACACTTTCGTAAATGGATTTTTTTAGTCGCCCGTGTTTTCAGCTATTTACCTTTATCATTTCAATTTGCAGGACATTTTTCTGGAGCAACTTTTAATTGCATATGTTCTTCTAAAGCATAATTTACAAAAGATTTGTTCAAAGCTCGACGTTATCTTTGTACTACTTCAGTAGTATATATACAGAGTGGGCCATTGAAAACGAAACAGCGGCTCTGTAGGTCGACAGAACCGAGTTATATAAAAACGCTCGGACACGTCAACCACATTTTCGAGGGGGACATCGTTCGCGATGAAATTCACCCGAAATACATTTCATCCCTCGGAGCTGTGACTGCCACCCCTAAATTTTTAAATGGCAACATATGGCAAGTGATACCTCATTTGAAAGGTATTTTCCTTCTTAATATCAAACAACAAAAATAAATCAATTCCATCGATTCGTTTTCGAGATATAGGAACTTAAAGTTGGGAAATCACTTTTTATTCACTCAATCAATAAAAACAATATCTGATAAAGCAACTGTCGCAATAATTATTATTGTCAATGAATTAAATGTTCAAACTGTCTACCACCCATTTCCATACAATAGTACAAGTTCTGCTCAAAATGAGACCTCACATTTCGTAGCATTTCCGGCGTTATTCGACGGCATTCTTCAATAATTCTACGTCGTAATTCTTCCAGAGATTCTGGTTCGGTTGCATAGATTTTGTTTTTCAAGTGACCCCACAGGAAAAAGTCGAGTGGGGTTAAATCTGGAGATCTGGCTGGCCACTCTATAGCGCCTCTTCTTCCAATCCAACTTCCAGGAAACATTCTATGCAAAAACGCCCTAACAGGCTGTGCATAATGTGGAGGTGCCCCGTCTTGTTGAAATTTCAAGTGGTCTTTATGGTAACGATTGTCATTTTCAATGATGTCTACTAGTGGATAAACAAATTCATTCAATAATTCCAAATAAGTTTCTCCTGTCAGGTTACCGTCGAGAAATACTGGTCCAATCAAACGGTCCTCAAAAATACCGGCCCAGACATTGAGTTTTTCGGGAGTTTGAGTATGGACTTCGTGGAAAACATGTGGATTGGCATCTGACCAATAACGACAATTATGACGATTCACAGTCGAATTCAAAAAGAATGTAGACTCATCAGAAAAGCAGATGTTGAAAAGAAAATTCTCATCAGCATCTATTTTCGTAGTCATAATTTCACAAAATTCCTGTCGCCTATCAAAATCATCTTTATTCAATTGGTGTACCAAATGTATGTGGTAGGGGTGAAGTTTATGATGTTTCAGGATTCGGCGGATACTAGTTCTACTAATATTGGTAACACTTGCCAATTTCCTTGTGCCCAATGTTGGGTCTGCATGAACTTGTCCTAAAAGTGCAACTTCAACAGGTTCATTTCTCACAGGAAATTCACGTTCTGGGTCTCGTTTCTTGTTGGCTACTGATCCAGTTTGACGAAACTTTTGCACTAATTTATCTGGATGCGTTTCATTGAACAAATTAGCTAAACGGTTACCGCACTCATCATTCTTGAAAAAAATTGTTATTTCAACTCTTTCCGCGATCGTATACACCATTATTGAGGAAATATTCAGCAGCTGTAATTCACTCTAATGTCGTTCAATCAACGATCAGTTTGACATTGCCAGACGTCCAAAATTGCGATTTGGCGAAAAAAATTATCGCATACATGTTTTTGTTGTACGCGCATTGGAGTCGAATTCGAGAAAACGTCTTTTTATCGATTCTCAAGAACTTTAACATTTTTTCGAT
Organism: Chrysolina haemoptera; assembly: GCA_958298965.1. Lineage (NCBI taxonomy): Eukaryota > Metazoa > Arthropoda > Insecta > Coleoptera > Chrysomelidae > Chrysolina > Chrysolina haemoptera. The sequence goes on from OY282603.1 coordinate 15,288,196, forward strand.
CAAGTAATTGAAGATGAAATAAGAATTTGAAACGGAATTGCATGTTATTTGTTGGTAAACAGTTAGATCATTTAATTCCTTGACAATGATAATTATCTTTAAACAGTTGCATTGTAAGATCTTATTTTTATTGATTGAGTGAAAAAAAAGTGATTTTCCAACTTCAAGTTCCTATATCTCGGAAACGAATCGATAGAATTAATTTATTTTTGTTGTTTGATATTAAGAAGGAAAATACCTTTCAAATGTGGTATCACTTGCCATATGTTGCCATTTAAAAATTTAGGGGTGGCGGTCACAGCTCCGAGGGATGGAATGTATTTCGGGTGAATTTCATCGTGAACGATGTCCCCCTCGAAAATGTTGTTGACGTGTCCGAGCGTCTTTATATAATTCGGTTCTGCCGACCTACAGAGCCGCTGTTTCGTTTTCAATGGCCCACTCTGTATATATATATTTTTTGACAGTAGTTGATATATCCATTTAACGCGATTCAAAAGCATACCTACTGATGAATCAATAATGCATAATTTTTGTTTTTATAATTTGTTATGTTTATTATGTATTATAAGTATGAATATGTTTGTTTTATATATATATATATATATAGGTATTATTATAATTGACATTCATCAAAGGTTTATGAAATAATTCATAAATAGTAGACTTTTATCTTTTTTTCATTTATTCATGATACAAAATAGTGGGTAAAGTAGGAGAGGACCAATCAAAACTCGTTAATTATTTTTTGATAGTTGCATGTATTCTATTGATGCCTTTTTCGAAACATCAGTGTTGGAAGAGTAACAACTGTTGAAATACTCAATAAAAATAGTGTCATTATCGGAAAAAAAAACCATAGGACTGAAACTATTCCTATAATTTCTTGACATCTGAATCATCTGTTGTGATTGTATTATACGTGGCGACATGCTGATGATTTTTTAAAAGGCCATAATATATCACAAAACGATTCAACAACTAGCTATAAAATACATATCGTCAGTGAATTTCTTGAATTCTCCTGCATCCACTTCTTCCAAATCTTTTATAATCCAGTATGATTGGGTTTTGAGACGAGGATAGATTGTAGCACCACCAAATTTGGTATGGTAGTTGAAATCATGATAAACGCGAAAAAAAAAAGTGACCCAAATATTTGATTGGTCATAACTATGCAGAAAATGATCGGAAAAAAAATCGAATATCGTTTCTGAAGACTCCTACCTTCTTATGCAAATATAATATGCGAGTATTTGAGTACCTAAAATGTTTTTTGGCGCACTTCACGTAGATGCGTGAAATCATGAATAATTTAGTAAATATGGAATTATTATACTAGAGCAGCAACCCGTACCCTCTTTGAAATATATACAACAATTTTAGAGTAGTGAGATAGGTCCCACTTATACATGCCAAAACAAAAACTTTGTTTTACTCGTACCTCATTTTCAACTTACCCATAAAACTGGCATAATCTTCAGTAAATGTTGAAAATACTCGCTTATTCATATCCTGCACATACACAGAAAAAAATTGGTACCTGGATACAATGAAAAAGTTCAGTGACTCAATGAATATTTTTATCAATATTGGTCCAATGAACGCAATCGTTATGTCAATGTACCACTGATTATCCTATAAATACGGTTGTTAATGATATCAATGAATTCTTCATCAAACGAATGAAGATTGTTCACCCACGCAATGGACTGTATTCGTTCAACTGATGAAAGTGTATTCATCAGATTAATTATTATTGTTCGTTCTTCGAATAAATGTTGTATGATTGATATAATGATTTACATAGATTATTTCGACGATGGATATTTTTCATCAATTCAATGAATGGTGTTTATGGATAATCGGTTACTATAATGCAAGGTTCGTTAGGGTAATGATTTCCATTCATCAAACGAATGAAGAGTGTTCACCCAAGCAATAAATTGTATTCGTTCAACTGATGAAACTGTATTCATCAAATTAGTTATTATTGTGATTGATATAATAATTCAGATTAGTTCGACGATGGATATTTTTCATCAATCCAATGAACGGTGATTATTAAGTATCGGTTATTCCTTGATTCAATAATTGATATACATTAAATCTATGTTTCAGTTTATTCTCGTGATGCTTTCACACATTGAACTAATTTTTTTGTTTATGATTTGAATAAGTGGTATTGATTCAATCATTGCATATCATTCGTAAATGCAATGAAGGCCTGCCACTGATATTGAGCATACAGTGAGTTTCCGAAAGTTATACAAAATAATTAACATGCATTCATCAGAACATCGCAATCCTGATTGGAAGGCGTATCTCCAAGTTATCTTTTATTTCGGCTGGCTCCTTTGGGAGCTCTTAGGATGTCTCTGTAGTCTGTGCTATATGAGAAGATGCTTCAACGATCGCTTCTGTCTGCTTAAGTTAACCGGCTCTGTGCAAACAACGAAGTCGTGCGGAGTGGTCCCTCTAGTGGAGGCGCTGTGTACTACCAGCTAAAGCTAACTTGCCAGCAACGGAGATTCCTATGCGAGGATTCGACTGACCAGATGCCGGCAAAATTTATGAGTATATTTAAACACGAGATAGCTTGGTTCGACATAAGGCTTATTATTATATTTATGAACATATTAATTACGGAGTTATAGAATGGGAGAAAAATGTTGCTTCTATCTGCCTAACAAAACTGGGACTTAGTAACTACGTTACACCTTCTATGATCTTTTCAAAGCCCCAATAAAACCTGTGTGTAGATCTGAAAATAGATTATCATTGATTTCGATAAACTTGGATTCATTGTAACAATAAAATCATCTCTGGGACCATTAATTACGTTCATTGATATGATGAACAATTTCAAATGGATTCAGTGTACCCCTTTCATTACCTCAATGAACTTTTCCATAGCAGCAACGAAACCTGTTCATAAATGTAAAAAAAGATCATCTTCGATATCAATGAACTTGAATCATTGTCACGACGAAAAATGTATTGTGCCAATGAACGGAAAGGTAATAAACGGTATTCATTGATATAATGTACCACATATTATTCATAAAATAGTATACATTGTTTCAATGTACTTTTTTCTTCATTTCAATAATCTTTCTCATAGACGCAACGAAATATGTTCATAGGTCTGAAAATAGATCAACATTGATCTCGATAAACTTGAATTCCTTGTAATAATAAAAACATACATATTTCAGTGAATGGACATTCATTGACTCAATAAAATGTACCATATTTTACCATGAATTATGTTCATTAATGTGATGAACAATTTCAAATTGTTTCAGTGTACCACATTCCTCACCTCAATGAACCTTTCCATAGCAGCAACGAAATTTGTTCATAAATATAAAAAACCATCAACTTTGATCTGAATGAACTTGAATTCATTGTATCAATAAATACCTTTCGATAAGATTTTTTGGAGTAAACTTCGATATTTTTGACAATAATCAGTTCAAATTAGGCAAGTACAATCCATTCAATAGTACGCGCGATGCAAAAAATTCATTTATCAAATAATTCACAGGGTCCTCCTTTTTTCAGAGTCAAGCCTTGTTCAACCATTCAGAATTTTTTTTCCGCCGTCACTGACAGATTCTGAGATAAGAATTATCAATGTTATTTTATTTAACATCTTTTTGTTCCCTTGAAGTTTTTCATTTACTTGTACGGTTCAGGAGCTACAATGAATGTGAAAAAAGGAGGACCCTGTGAATTATTTGAGAAATGAATTACCTTGTATCGCGCGTACTATTGAATGGATTGTACTTGCCTAATTCGAACTGATTATTGTCGAAAATGTCGAAGGTAACTTCAAAAACTCTTGAGAAAATTGTATTTTTATCACCCTGTATCTCGAAAACCAAGCCATTTGGAACATTTTCATATGAAATTTTTGCCCTGAAAACTTTCAAAGAATCACCTCCCGAAGTTTGTCAACGTATTTAATTAAAACCCTGTAAGTTGGTCACATTATGTGCCCTTACCATTACAACTCAAATTTTGTTTTATTTTCTACGTTCACAAGGAAAAACCGGTGAAAACACTGCACCTTCGCGTTTCCTTAAAACATAAATAATGTTATTTCAATAACAATATTAGAAAATTTCGAGAATGAAATTAAAGAAATAAAGAAAGAGCGTGAATTTTCGAAGTATATAAAGTATTTTCGATTGCCCGTGTTTAAAAAGGAACCCTAGAATTGGAATTCTGGAATAAAAGTATAGCGCTCCCCCACTATTGGGAGAATAGCCGATATTGAATCACCAATACTGAAAGTCCTGTGTACTCTTTGTTCGTTTCACTTGAATGTTGGTATAGGGATCCTGAAGAGAAGTCTTGTCTCATATCTGTTGTGGGCGACGTTTTGGTGGAACAGGAACAACCATGTTTTCCTTCTCCTGAGCTCGTATAGTTTATAATCGATCTCGCTTCATTGCTTGTTGACGATGGTCTTTCTCTACATGAACTTTTGAATCATGCTTTCATCATGCAGCTCCTTCGTTGATGCTTGTTTATTTTCTCAGCTTCCGCAGTGTTCTTTTCTGTCAATTTTTTTCAGCAAGAAGCCTATCAATGAATGCTAATGAGTCGAATAACGTATTCATTAGCTCCTCGCTCTAGGAAGAATTTTCGCTCAATTATCCGTCCTTTTACTTAAGCCTCTTTTTCATTCCGGTATTTTTTTTTTGTTCAGAAAATCTTGAAGAATGAGTATCTCCCAATCCGTCGATGAAAGTTTGTACTTCAATTTGGTTGATGAGCTTCTTCCATATGCTTTTGGGTAACCCAAAATTATTGAGTTCCTACATCCATACTCCTGCAGTTTCGTTGGATTGTTGTTATGTGCTCTTCAGTTGGCTCTAGTCTCCTGATCTGATCTACTAAGTTTCAACGATTCTGGAATAGTATTTCAGCCATGGGGTGAACTTGTGAAAAAAATTAAAATTTTCGGTGATTTTCTCATTGCTGCCAATTGAAAATATAAAAGTTTTCATCATGAAATGTTCATAAAAAAAATTGGCATAAGGTCTGCGAATGCCGAAGTAAGGTTAGGTGTTTTAAATTTTCCATATGAAAGAAGCGGGGACCTCACAAACCGAATTTGAAGCATGCATGCATTTGAAGAATGAGTATATTTTTCCAATTGGTGGTATTCATCCTAAAATTCAAATATATGCAATATAAAAATGAAATAGACTCTCAAGAATTATTAAATTAGGTAGTTCTTGCTACGCTAATGTGATATTCTCGTTGTGGGTCCGAAATGCTTTTCATGGACTAGCAGGCGGTGTAGTACATTGTACCGCCCGGTTGAGCGAGCGTAAAGTGGAACTTTACCGCCCGTAGACGCATTATGGCCCGCCGGGCCGTAAAGTAGGCAAAATATTCATCATCATTTTATACGACACCTACCACGAGTTAGAATTATTTCAGTTCAATAAAGAAATACTCTCCTAACATTTCTTCATAATCGACATTTTTTCAACATGCTACTAAGTCATAAGCCTGAATATTGAAAATGAGTCATATCAAGCCAAATTAAACCTGGAAGAGATAATGTAGCAGTGGGTACGAGTGTCCAGAGGGAGATGGTGCAAGCTGATGTCTTCTGCAGATTTTTATTAACAATTTATGTATTGATTTCTGTGTTGTTTTGTAATGTTTCCTCTTCGAACAAAATTGTTTTGTTTTGCCTTGTAAACCTGTATCGAATCATCAGACTATTTGAGATTTTTTATCGCTCGGTACGCGCGATTTTGGCCGGGGGGGTATTGTCGTAAAAGTCCGAACACCCCGTAAATGTATATTCGTTTTCATGATTATAATTTTCAACCCGGTCAAGGCAATGTTATTCTTCGATTCATGCCTTGTTTTATATTCTCGTAGTTTTCATGTTTAAAAATAGCAAATACGAGTTTTCCAAAAAACAACTGATGGTTCGATCGGGGAGTTGGTGATCGACCGTGCCTAAAGTTAGTTAGGGAAATGGGGGGAGCTGGGGAGTCAGAATAATTAGAGAGGCTGGTGATGTTAGTTTTCTTGATTTATATTGTAAGTATTTATCCATTATAATAACTTTTGAAACATAACCAGCAGGAAGAAATTCATTTTGTTTTACCTGTTAGTTATAGGCTAAAAAATCGAAGTGTACGCCATCTAACAATTATGCCAGCAACTACCGTAGGTGTGAACAATAAAGAATGGCACATTGTTAACCGTGTAAACGACTAGCTGAAATTTCTTAGATTTCCAGTTTTTCTGATTAGATAAACACCTAAAAGTTCTTAGAATTGACGATATGTGAACTGTAGTGTTTAGCTGTAGTGTTGGTGAATATAAACATGCAGAATATTTATACAAACCTACCTACCAAATCGCGGAAATTTTGTTCTGTACCTCAATGTTCATATTGCACATCAAATATCAGTTTTCATAAATGTCCACTTGGTCATAGAAAGCTTTGTCTCAAATGGAAGACAGTGCTCAAGATAAGAAAATAATTTATTACGCAAAATATGCATGTTTGCAGTCTCCACTTCCAAGACAAAGACTATTGTTTACATGGTAAATACATTGTTTCATTTGCAATATTCTAGCTGAATTATTATGATTTGTTACAGCTACACCTCTAACAATTAAGAGAAAACTCAAAAAAGGAGTAATTACCAGTCAAAAGATTCCTTATTAAAATACCTATCGAAAAACACAGTAAAAGATTAACAGAAGTCAAAGAAAATGGTGAGTCAACAAATAGATTGTAAAAATAGGTGAAAGTCGATTTATGCACCCCTACTTTATATCTAAACCTAAGACTAAAAACTGGAACTAACAGTGAACCAGTGTGTATGTTCTTAGTACTAGTTAAAGTTCGATAAATGTTTGCGTAATTTCCCTATTGATGAACTCTTAGTTCTAGTATTTAATGTAATTCCTCGGGTAAGGGTGCATAAATCGACCATAAGTTATTTCTTACTTCAATAATTTATCTGTAACCTATTCAAAGTTAATTTTAAGTTTCATGTAGATACAAACCTTATTACTGATTTTGATTCGAGCTGATTGATAATTAGGTACTTTTGTGCCTCGTTCTTTGAAAAATTACTTTGCTCATTCAAGAGACCTTATTATATTCATAAAAATGTGATGGGAGTTTTACTTGTAATTTTAGGTTGAAGAAACCAAAGGAGGAAGACTTAGAAAACATGCCAAGTGAGGGATAAAATGAGACTGCAGATAATGAGGAGAGCGAACATGAAATTCAAATGAAAATAGATGTGTTTTTTCTAGATATATAAAGATATGAAATTATAAAGCATATGATTCTTCAGTTTCAATTTGTCTTGTTAAAACATTTATAAAATTTTGAACTTATTTTTATTCGTAAGCTGTTAATAACTTGCAATGCGTTTTTTTGTTCATACATTTTACTGAAATTTTAAACATTTTATTTTAATAAGACCAATCTACACGGCCAATGTTTGTAGCTAATTACATTTGTCATTTTGTAAACTAGCATTGCTATTCATTCAGATAAATAAATAAATAAATATACTGGAACAACCAAAATAGGTCTTTTACCAATAGATTGGAATCTTGAATACTAAATTATTTTCTTTGTGGATTTTCATGATTCACTCAAGAATAGTAGATATTTTTAAAATAGGAAATACGAGCAGGAATTAAGAAATTTACTCTGAACGCCTCTATATAAATATTTTGTTTTATTAATGACCAAGATAATGACTGTCATAGTTTGAAAATGTCTATGAGTTCAGGAAAAGAAACTGCAATAACATAAGTGGTATAAAAATATAAGAAGTTTTATTTCTTATTCTTCATGATAATCTACCACATAGTAAGGGCAATATCCATCAATTTAGGTCAAGTTCTTTCTTCATTATAAGAAATTATATCACAAGATCCACTTGTACTGTTGGCATCTTCACCTGAAATTAATCTATTCATAAAAACTAGTAGCACCTCGTAATTGTAAACTTCATGCAACTGAACAAGCCTGGGATTATCTCAAAAATACTTATAAGATATGACTGCAATTCTCAATAATCTCAAAGCTACAAAATCCACCAAATTTACAAATTTCACCACAATGCCTTTATTTGTTGAACAAAATTATGTTGTTCACCCTTAACGGTAGCCATATTGGTTTATTCAGCGACATCTAGTGGTTTCCTTTTTTCGCCTATAGCAAAACATATCGTTAACCCATATAATAGTCTTCTTCTTCTTCTTATTTTCTTAGTTTTCTGATTCCGTTGAGGGATCAATTTCACCAGATCAGGTATTCATAGATTGTCTTAGGGGTGGGTTTTCATATGATGTTGTTGGGTTATTATAGGTTGTGGCAGTCACACCTATTATAATAATAATTATAATTGTTGTCATTGTTTATTCTATTCTCGAGTAATATAAAACTTGTCAATTTTCCATCTGACATCCGCAACTCCAACTATTTATTTGTATTCATGTTTACTTTCTTCTGTAATTCTAATTACAGAACTCTTTCATTTAACAGATGGCGCCACCAGGCTGTTTTTCCATATTATTTGAAATTGAAACTACGTTTTGGATTTTTACTTTTTACTATGCGTTTTTTTTTGAACAACCTTATCAGTGAAAACGAGAGTTTTACATTTTTATTCTTGTCAACTCAAATCATTCTCGAACTTTGCATTCTATAAAGGGAACCTTTATGGCTTATTTGTTACCAAAAAATACTCATCAGTATTTTTTGACACTGGCTGGTCTTCTTTTAGGTAAGAAATTGGCTTTATTTCATTTAATTCATTATTCTACGTACATTAAATCAATCTTAAAACTTCCAAGTTAAATTACAATATAATTAATAAACACATTTATTTTTCATACAATTGTGTAAATAAAAATATTCTTTTAGTGTGCAACCAGAGAATATTTCCTAGTTATTCCGAAATAAACATCCAAGACGTTCTTGTGACTATTAATACCAGCCTTGCCCACCCTACACAAACCCTGAGATTTCTGTTCTTTCGCATAGTGTAGTATTTAATTCAATTTCTAGAGTAAATTCCAATTTCATCATTTATTTGAACTTAACTGAAATACACTTTGTGTTTATATTTTTCTATAAATGAGTTTCACTAAATAAATAAGGGTTAAATTCTACCTAGCAAGTCGTGATTAAACCCCAGTCACGAGTCACGACAAAGTGGATATCTCGCTTGAACATAATTATTACATATTGTTACAGCATCTGCATCGATACGAGAAGAAGTGGATGGTTGATTAAAATGATTATATGGTTTCATTCTGGCACCATCGTCTGCAACTTTTTTAGTCATGATTGATTTATTTGAAATAGATTCTTCAATATAGCCTCTCATACTATGTTACTCTTGATTATTATGTATACACAACTCATGAAACGTGTAGACTATTGGAATTCAAGTCAGTATGTGTGATTGGCGCTATTAAACCGCTGGTGTATCACGTACACTTTACCGCCGGTCAGCGAGCGTAAAATGGCGCATTATGGCCCACGGGCCGTAAAGTAGACAAAATTATCGAATTGTCTATATTTGCATCATATCATTTTATGCAAAACCTAACACGAACCAGAATACTGAAAATACAGTTGGTTTTCTTACTGATGTTGAAGATGCGATATTCTCTTGATCATAATTATTACATATTGAAAGCTTCGTTACAGCATCTGCGTCGATACTAGAACAAGTATTCATTTTAGAAGTGGATGGTTGTTTCAAATAACTATCTGGTATTATTCCGGCACAATCGTTGGCAGTTTTTTCAGTGATGATCAATTCATTTGAAATAGATTATTCACATTCTACATACTAAAAAGTGTAGACACTGTAGACCATTGGAATTCATGTCATTATTCGTGATTTGCGCTATATTGATACGAGAACAAGTATAAAACCACTAGTGCATAAAATTTCGTATGTATCACGTGCGTAAAATGCGTTGATGGCCTTCATGGCATCCACGCCGCAGGCCATGATCGCCTACTTTACGCCCTTGATACATAAATAACTGTTATATTAGAATATGAGCATATTTATTTACCTATTTTTAGAATGTAAACTCTTTTACTCTGTATTTTTTTATAATATTCTTGATTAGGTGTAAATATTATCAGACTCTTATTGATATTATAACGCATACTCTCATAGCCTCTGGGAAGTAGGTGCGATGATGGAAAACATCCAGATGAAATGCCTTCCATTACCAGGATAAACCTTCAGTGTGGGATTTAATTTCCGTTGGCACTGTTACATTTTCACACGTCATGGAGACTTACAAAGCTTCAGAATGAACTGCAGAGTGCAGATTCAAGAAATAAATCCTGGTTCAAAAATTTTTCCATTTGGATAGATCACCACCTACTATATCCAGTATATGTCAAAATTTACGATATTTTTGATTGACTGATAAAAATGTTGGCAATGCCAATATCAATAAGGAAACAATCACAGTAGTGTATTAACATCGCATTGAAACGACGTATATTTTAAACATAATTCATAATATCGAAAGGAACATAACCACATACCTATTTTTTATATTTTCCTGTTTATCGATTTTGCAATTACTGTAACGGATAAAATGTTTTGTATTTCAGTGGCTGCAAGACTGGTTCAGAGTATAACTGAGATAAGTACAACCACTTGCGAATTTCTGGAAGATACTGGAATGGAAAGAATGGAAGCTGGTCGAATTGCTAGCATTATCCAAAAAACTTTCAAAAAACACGTTCAGGAACAACCGCCCTCTTTCATTGATGAACAACTACCAGGTAAGTCATAATGATATACAGTAAATTGAAACATGAAATGTTATAGGGTGGGATTTTCATTGAAAATTTCACACCTCACTCTTTCAGCCAATCAAAAAATTGGTTTTTATTTAGTTGCCATGGCAACCCAAAAAATTTCCGGAAATTTTCATCCTCCTGGGTACCCTTGGCGAAATTAATAAGTGGAAATTTTTCTGTCAAATATTTGACATGTGATAGTTAAAATTTTGCTTTTACGTACAAATGGAATGTTATTTTTCATATGAAAGGAGATATTTCATAATTATATATTCACTAAATATTTCGAATGTGTCTGAAAATATTTTGAGAACTTGCATTTCAACCATGAATAGGTCCATCGGTAAAAAATGTATATCAATCAAATCTATCTATGCTTGACTTGATGAACTTAATATTTGAAACAATTTTATTCAACTTATCTTTTCGTGAATACTCGGCTGAAATTTGCAACAATTCCTTTCCACATCACTTCCCAATAGACAATCCGCATGGACCAGTCAAAACTATTTTGGTTCTGCGTGATGTGTAATGCAATTTTAGGTTGAAAATGTCGCAAAATGAATTTTCCTTCTCACATACAAACACCGCCACTAATACCAACGCGTAACTGTCATTATATGAACAAAAACCATTCATGGCCCACTGATGTTACAACTTGTTTTCTCTCAGAATAATCTACAAGTCAGTTGAATTAACCATTAATTTAATATATTTTGGTGTGAAATTTTCTTACCGAATCCCCCGCGTGCTTGAATTAATTGCTGGAAATTTATCTCGTACATGAATTTTTCTCGTACATGAATTCAAGCACTAGGGAGATTATAAGTGAAAACATTTCAACTTGTAGTAGATCCAAATAAGAATACTAAAGCTTATTTTTTCTGAATATTCATGCGTTTCAATTGGAAAAACTCTTGTGAATACCTGCAACAACTTCGGAAACCAGAAGCGCCACCAATGAAACGATTTTTTCGTATAAAATGTGAAATCTTCCACATTTTATATAATTTGAGTCTTTCGCGGCTCTCATTGCTCAATGGAAAATTTTTCGGGTGTGTTGTCGACGTTGTCGAATATGAAATATTCTCGACGTTTCACCGAATGGAGTAGTTGCAATTATCAAAATATATGAGATGCCTATTTAACTGTCAAATGTTGAAACTTAGTATCAGTAACATACCTTCAAAATCTTCATCTCAGCTTTACTGTATACTTACAATAATAATTGAGAAAAATGGATCTGCGTAAACCTATAGGTATTTTTGTCGGCGAGAAAATTTAGGGCAGTTAGTTCGTAAACTGAATGATCTAAATTTTTCCTTGCCATGTCTTTACACTCATACATGACAGCACGAACTCAATGAATGTTAGTCAAATGAAGTGTCTTGGCACAGCTGACCTGTTAATCATATAGTATCGGAAACTTTTCATCTGGGGTGTAGACAGAAATCTACGCGAGCAACAAGGAACGCAATGATATGATGATACCACATAAATAAGAGAAACGCACTTTTGTGCACCTCTCCTGTTACCCCACCCGACACAGCTCACGTCGATATCCTTTTTTTGACCGAGTAGAGGAGAAATTGTGATGCTCTCTCAACATATAGCAAGCTATTCTTTACGCTCTCATAAAACCACCATACCCAAGATGAATACTTTCCGATACTGTATATTATTTCCTACATTGCGCACACATATCACAAAATATTATGTGTTGGGGCAGAACAATAAGTTTTGAAAAAGTTTTTGTGAAACAAAAGAGAATTATGGGACTGTTTTTTGAAAAAGGATTTTTGGATAGCTGTAGGTAAGTCCTGTGTAAATATTCAAAATCTGAAATATCTACTCTACCTACCCTCTCAACTTCTCATCAACACAAACACGCAACATCAGAACTTAATTGGTACCCACACATTGAACACTTACACATGAGAAATCACCACATAATGCTATCAAATTATACACTCCATCCATAACCCCCCCTCCCCGTTAACTTTTGAACGGATTGGATTTTTTTTTATTTTCTTCTAGTCAACTTGTAGTTCATAAACTACTTCTTCACCGTGAAAAAATTACCTATCTTTTATATGGCATGTTATACTCGACCCACTTGCCATTTAAAAACATCTTTCATAATAGCGTCCCAACGCCATTTTGATAAAAAAATATGTTTGTTGGGAAAAACTAGTATATGTATTAATGTCTGGAATGATTTTTGCGAAAAACTGAAGATCAATACTCATAATTTATTGTATTTCATGTTGAGATATTATTTTCAGAGCCTCTTCTGATGGATTTATCAGCATGTTTTTGATGAAAAGCAACAATGAAAATTTTTGTGTATTTTTTATGCTGACAGGATGATATTGGATAAATCAATCAGAAGAGGCTCTAAAAATGATACTCCAACATAACAAACAATACATTTTTGAGTTTTTCGCAAAAATTATTTCTAACCTTATATTTGAGTGGAGTATTATGAATCCGAGGGTGGGGGTTTGTGAGTTGATCTGTCAAAACAATCATACGCAAGAAAGTATATGGGAACATATCAGTGTATCCACGACATCGATTCGATCAAATAATATGAATGAATAAATAGAGTTGATGGTCTCATTCTGACTCACCCATACTATGGTTCCGATTCTCTCAAAATTAAAATATTTGCAGGAGATTGACCAATATTCCGATATGTTGTTACTATCATCGATTTGCTCAAATTCATTTTGGACATGTGTTTCGGATAAACTCGGTTAAAAGCTTTGATTATATATTTCTGAAATATTTTTCAATAATTGCAGAAGAAGTTGAAGAGGCCAACCTCATCTCCGATATCATTGATGAAGCAAACATCAGTCCGGAGCAAGGAGAACAAGCTGCAATTATTATACAACACGCATATCAAAATTTTAAGCAGCGAAAAGAAAAGGTGAGCAAAATTACTACAGCTATACAATTGGGGACGAAACAGGGCAGCATTTTCGGGAAATTTTTATCCTCCAGCCCAGACAGCACAAGATTATTCTGGGAATGTTCTCAGAATAGATTCGTAGAACATTTGAATGTTCTCAGAATGTTCTCACAAGGTATTCTTGGGTATGTTCTGGAATGTGCTGAGAACTTTATCGAAACATCCTCAGAATATACCCAAGTATATTTTCAAAACATCATCAGTATATTTTCAAGAATATCCTCAGAACATCTGTGGGTCATACTCTCGGATGGTCTAAGAATATTCTGAGAACATTTCAGGCATTATATTCTCAAAATGAGCTCATAATAAATATTGGGATTTATAAATACCAATATTAATGAAAACAAATGATTTCAACTAAAGTTGAAAATACCCTTATCTCCATATTTTGTGAGAATAATTTCAACCAAAGTTGAAAATACCCTTCTCTCCAAATTTTGTGAGATTAGGGTATTTTCAACTTTAGTTAAAATTATTTGTTTTCATTTATATGTTTGATTTATTTAATCCTATTATTTATTATGTACGCATTCCTTATATCAATGAAAACAAATAATTTCAATTAAAGTTGAAAATAACCTCTCCACATTTTGTCGGAACATACCCACAAAGACTTTGTGGTAATGTATGGAGAGAAGGGTATTTTCAACCTTAGTTGAAATCATTTTTAATTATTTATTTTTTTCATTTATATGATAACTCTCTGGTGAAACATATTTTGAACGTTGTTCGATTTATTTAATCCCAATATTTATTATTCCTATGATCGCTCCTGGAGAACATTCATAGAATATTATAAGATATTCTTAGAATATTCAAATATTATATTCTATGATCGTCCTTTGAGAACATCCACGGAATATTGTTAAATATCCTAAAAAGTCCTAAGAATATTCAAATAATATATTCTATGACTATTCCTTGAGGACATCCATAGAAGATTATGATACATTCTGAAAAGTTCCCAGAATAATCAAATAATATATTCTATGATCACTCATGGAGAACATTCATAGAATATTATAAGATATTCTAGAACTTTCTTAGAATATTCAAATATTATAATCTAGTTCGAAAATATGAATAGGAAATTCATAAAATCTTTTGTGGAATCATCTGCGACTGAAAGACAAACTTTAGTCGCTATTTTCCATCGTTCAAGATAACCTCTTGGGAGGTATTCATGTTGAAAAGGGGAACATTCTCCATGAAAATTGAAAAATGAAAAATGTGACTTATTTGTAATATCTAACAGAAAACAACTACTTCCACGAAATAGTGTGAAATATCCTAAAAAGTTCTAAGAATATTCAAATAATATATTCTATGATCATTCCTTGATAACATTCTTATAATATCCAGAACATACTTATCACATTCTGCGGAACTTCTGTAGAAATTTCGATAGGAGGTATGTTGTGAACTTTGTGAGAATATTCATAGTATGTTGTGTGCTGTCTGGGAGGGTACCCTGGGCGAAATTAATAAGTGAAAATTATAATGAGTATCCGATTACCCGAGTAACGTACATTTATCCGGGTATAAATAACGTACGTTCAGTTACCTAGCAAATCATGCTGACAATAAATCTCCTTGCTTAACAGCTAATCAGTGGAAAAACCTGCTTAGTTTTTGTTTTACTAACTGTTAAATGAAAATAATGATTCAAATCCTTAACGTCAAAATCGTCGGCCTAATAGTGAAACCGAGTAACTATATTCTGATCATTTTACAGGAGACAGAAAAACATAATAATTGATGATTTGAAGCATTATTTATGAATTAAAAACTTTATTCTTCAATTAAAACACACTATACAGTAAAAGAACGTGTAAGTAAATATGTTTTAGTTTTTTTAATATATTATTGTGAATTACGTGTTTAACTATACATTACCATTGGAGATTATGTTGGTAGTTACGAACTGTGACTTTGTGAGCTTGAAGCGAATCACGAGTTAAGTGGCCAGTTGCATTATTTTCCGGGTTCTGGTTGCCATTATTCTGAAAACAAAATTGAATCGACTATAAGAAACCAACACGTAACTCCAAAATTTTATCAGTCCGGGTTTCTTTTAGTAGAACAAACCACCTAACTCCAAAGAATGTTTTCTACACCCCGTCATATCCAATGACAAACGGTGTAAAAACACGTATCTCCATTTTTCTCATCAAATAACGATATAATAACAAATCAGTCAAGTTATTTGGAATTTGAATCCCTTCAGATATTATAAATTACATTGAAACAGAGGGAGTGATTACCCGAATGAAAATAATCTGTACTACTTTGGTGTAATAGTAACTCCATTTTTATGAACGGCTTGATGTGAAACTTGTTTGACAACATACGTAACTCCAAAGTATAGTTTATTTCTCTTGATTTAACGTCTTAATCAACAAAATGTAATATAAAATCCTAATAATACAATACGATAAAGATACTTACTTCAATGGAAGTCAACAGCATTCTAAAGAAGCTAGCAAAGCCACACACGAATTTCGAGGATGTGTTACATAATTTTAGGCTCATTTTAGGCTAATTTATTACCATATTCCCGAATTTTTTGCTCTCCTCCTTCATAGAAAAATCCGTGGCTTTGCTAGCTTCGGCCGAACTCAGCAGAGCCATACTTTAAAAATAAACAAAAATGTAATTTGATATAGCCAAATTGTAGAGCCTATTTTAGGCTAATTACCATATTTAAAGTATTTTTACTCTTTTCCTCCATAGAAAAATCTGTGGCTTTGCTAGCTTCGGCCGAACTCAGCAAAGCCATTTTTGAAACACAACATTTTTCAGCGATTCGAAATTGTGATATTTTGGGAATATTTTTAGGCTAATTAATTACCCTAGTTTCATATTTTTTGCTCCTCGCGTTTTCGAAAAAAACTGGATTTATTGATCGGGAAATTCAGTGCCGGAAAATCCACACGAATGACTTTTTCAAAAATGTCTCTTCTGTGATTCATAGTCGAGACATATATAAATAATTTGGGAAAAGGTGATCCTGAAAATATCATTATGTGACTAAATGAGAGAGCACTGAAAATTGAGAAAATCGTATTTTTTCGAATTTCGAGCAAGTTTTACTGGAAAACGGTGCATTTTCAAGAAAAACTTGTGTATACCTTTTTTGTAGAGAATTTTATGCAAAATATTATGACATCATTTGTTTTTGGAAAAAATGGATTTTTCGATTTCCCTCGAAAAATCGTCCATAAAAATTTTCCGGATGCTTTCACGGCTTATCACCTTCAAAATTCGGATTCAGCGGGTCAAAATACATAATAATAACTTGGGTGATCCCGTCGCGCTTCATCGGCTACGAAAACCTTCCCTGCCACCGGACTATATATTAAAAAGCCATTCTTCGTTGTGGCATACCAGGTATCTCTGCTCGATGTAAAATGTGCAACAAAAAATAGAGAACCATTCGAAAAACAAAATATACTACAAAAATAATGAAACAAATCCAGTTATATTGATTTATTCAATATCTTTTACAGTGATTTCTTCTGTTTTAGGAAAAAGAATTATTGAGTGGAATGATAGATTGGAGAGTAGCTGCAAGAAGTGCTATTCGTCTGTATAGGCATACTGGCGTTACTAATGAAGAAGCTAACAGAGCAGCAACGTTGATAAAGGTATCTCTTTTATATTAACCGTAACAAAATGGAAATAGTCTATTCAATATTTTCTCATACTCTGGTGGGTTGATTCGATGAAAAATAAAGACAAAGTACACTCATTACTCTATTTTCGAAACTCTCCTTATTCTATACTCCAGTAAAATAAGATCTGAAAGGGGGCATACCTCAAAGTGATCTGGGTCAAGCTGGAAACCATTCTAAAACCTTGAGATAGTCTTGAAAACGAGCAATCTGAGTTTGTACCCCTCCAGGGGTTGAGCTTAACTTTCGGTGCCCCAAAAACGTCGAAATTTTCGGACTTCCTTCAGTTTTTTGCTCATAACTCTTAAACAACGCATCCTAGCGAAAACCTTATCGATAGACAAATTGAGGAACATTCTGCGTCGTTTGACAACTTTGTTCAAAGTTGTAGAGAATTCAACAGCAAGTCCAAAGAACACCCGAATTTTTAAATTTGACCAATTTTAATCATATCATATTCCAAAAAGTAATTTTGGAATATCCTACATCCTGTCTCCGGACCATTAT
This sequence comes from Chrysolina haemoptera, assembly GCA_958298965.1. Classification (NCBI taxonomy): domain Eukaryota; kingdom Metazoa; phylum Arthropoda; class Insecta; order Coleoptera; family Chrysomelidae; genus Chrysolina; species Chrysolina haemoptera. The sequence continues at coordinate 15,306,215 of OY282603.1, forward strand.
TTCTTGTTTTTTTAATATATTTTCAGTAGATATTTTTTGTATCCAAAAGAATATTTTCAGTAAAAAGTCGAAGTATGTGCTTCAAACAGCAAAAACAAATAATACACAATGGATGTGGAAGGTTTAAACACCTAAAGAACCATGTCAAGAAACAAAAAAACGTTAATTATTTTCAACGTTGAAATTTCTAGATCTTTGTTACCTCCGTGTCAAAGCTAAGGCGGACTGACCTCCGGGCTATCGCTTTAAATTTTATTCAAAATTTTTGCATATATAGGCGGGGGGGAACATACTGTATAGGTTTATCAAAAGAGGGAAAACAATTTCTGACAAAAAATTTATATATGTATATATAAACACAATTAGTTGATACCTCCGAGTTGTATATGTCTAAGAGAAGTTTTGGCAACTAAGTTACCTCCAATACCATCCTTTGGAGAGTAGTATGTTAATCTATGTAAATTTACTTATTGAAACAATCGCGAAATATGTAAATTAATTTACACTCCTTAAAAAGGTAAACAGTGTGACCCATTTAAGATGGAACCACCTTTATAAAACTTAAATTCTTCTACCGATTGAAATGATTTTTTTTTAGTTCGGTAGTCATTCAAAAAGTCAATTTCCAGGGGCAACTAATCTTATCACTCAAGGTCAAATACCAAAAAATCTGACTAAGCCACTGGATTCGCGACATTTTCAAATGGTTAATATGTGAATTGCGTTGAATTGGGCCAAATCAATAAAAAAGTTATGGGGGAATAAAATAAGATAAATATGCCGGTTAATCAACACACCACTTCAATTTCAAATTTTTTATCAGAACTTTGACTACATCAGGGAGTTTCAAAATATCAATGACCATAATTTCACCGAAATCTGTTGATAAATAAAAAAATTAAAAATTATGAGATAAAATGTAATTTTCTTGAAATTCCATTAACGCATATTTTTCAAATTTTATTATATTATGATTTTCTTATTTATGAACAGATTTCGATTAAATTTTGACCAGTGATATATCGAGACCTCCTGGATACAGTGGTGTATTCCAAATTTTAATAAAAAAATTGAACTGGTGGGTTGATCAAACGGTATAATTTCCAACTTTCATTTCCTTATAACTTTTTTAGTAATTGACGCATTTCAATGCAATGATATAGATATAAACCATTTGAAAATGTCGCAAATTTAGTGGTGTAGTCAGATTTTTTCTAAAAAAAATCTCTAGTATTTTTATTAAAATTTTGACCTTGAAAAATAAGATTAGTTGGTCCTGGCAATGAAGATTAATTCATAACATTTGTTGTCCTAGTAGACGTTTTGAATGTCTACCTAACGAAAAAATAAACAAAATAAAAAATCATTCCAATCGGTTGTTAAATGTAAGTTTGATAAGGGTGGTTCCTTCTTAAATGGGTTACACTGTATGGAATATTCTGATATCAGCAAAAGAAAAAGTTAAACTCCGACCTACAAAATGCCGAAATTTTGTTTTCTTAATGGGCACATTTCTCTAGATTTGCTAGGTTAAATAACATTTTTATTTCAGCAGGGAATGGGTAATATACTTTCGACTCAAAATTTTTGAAATGCTTCCTAATTGTTGAGATTTCTTTGGCAGACCAAACTGAAAAGTGAAGGTATGATTACAGTGATTACAGCCAAAATCAAATGTTAAAATGTTTAGTTTCATAGAATATTTTTAGAGAACAGGTTTCAACAGAAATGAAAAACAAAGCTGTCCAATGTATTGAAAAGAAGTTACTCAAAAGTAAGCAGTTTCTTAAAATAAACAAAGTTCAGCTACTTATTTAATTGAACATGTAACATTTAAGGATATAGGATATTTCAAAAAGCTATTAAACAGGCGTTAGCTACGTTGCTCGTCGCTAATACTTCTAAGGGAGCTGAAGAAATAAACTGGTTACTATTTGAGGGTTTCTTCACATATCGGACACTTCTGTGATCGTGTGACCCATTTAAAAAAATTGAAGCGCCTTTATGAAAGATACATTTTTAAACCGATTGTATTTTTTTTTTATTAAGTATACATTCCGTCATAAATGTTTTATTTATTCACGCATTCCAACGTTATTTTGACATGAACCATTTGAAAAAGTTGTGAATCCAGTGGCTCAGTCAGGATTATTCTAAAAAATCGCTAACTACTTTTTTCAATTTTTGACCCCAAAAAATAAGAATAATAGCCCTGAAAATGAAAACTTATTGATGGAAGTTAGTGTCCTAGTGAACTTTCTGACAAAAAAAATCATTCCATTCGGTTGAAAAATAAATGTTTTATGCTTTCCTTTTATATGGGCCACAATGTATTTATCTTCATGATAAAAATTGATATAGTACTGGTTCATGTCCAAAGTAGGATCAATAATACAGGAAATAGGAACGATATTCATTTGCTGATAGTTAGCACAGTTCTGACAGAAAATGCAGTATTTTGTAATGTTTTTCACTGATTAAAGGAGTTCAACTAACAGATCACACATGGAAATCATTAACAGATTACTACTGGAATGTCAGCTTGAATATTCATTCCTAGGAAATTTCGGGAGAACATTGTAATCATTATAGGACAATTCATTCGATTAATCATTCAATCCTTCTAGAAAATACCAGTTATAATCTCTCAGAACATCAATGATTATTCTAAAAATAACCCAAAATATTTCGATAATATTCACTTAAATAATCCTGTGACTTTCTCATAGCGGACATTTCAATGATCACAGAATAATCTACTGGATCATGGCTTCATACTGAATTCGACACAATATCAAAGTACCTCTTTCTCGAATTTAGGAGATGGCGCTGGACATATTCTTAAGCTAGAGTTTATATTAAAAATTTCTCCCAACTCTGATACCATTTTTCTGTTTGATTAAATGAGTGTCAAGAACCGTGAAACCGTTGCGTAGGTGTTCCTCCATTTAAATCGAAACATGATATCAGATGTGATATTTACAGTGCATTGGAATAATCATTTAAACTTTCTATGGAATATACCAAATACAATCTCGCAGAATATCAGTAATTATTCTGAAAATGATTCAGAAATTTCCTGGAATATTTACTTTAATATTCCTGGAATACGAACTCACCAGCTCTGTTATCTAGTGTTAATTTTGACAATAGCTTGCTTCCTGCACTCATTTTGTTTTATCCGAATAACACAGTACTACATTATACAGGGTTATTCACGTTATTCGACACGAAGCCTTATGGCTAAAGCATTTGATTTTTTGAAAGTTTTTTCTTTACGATGGATAGGGACCAATTGGCCCTACACTTTAAAAATATTTTCATGTTGTACAGGGTGTGCCAAAAACACGAAACGTATCAATGTTGTTCTTTTTTAAATGGAATACCCTGTATATTATTTCATTTTCGGATTTTACGATCAAAATAAAGGTAAGTTCCATTAAGGTTTAATTCACCTAAACCTTATGGTTTTTGAAATATCTCTTATTTAGTGAAAATGCAGCATCAGCTTTAATGCTTAAATTCTCAACCAGTGTTGTCTTGTTTTCAACCAAATTAATGCTAGAGGCTGCTAACTGAATAACTTCCATATAGCAGTTGTGAAATATTTACTAACTTATACAAGGTGTGTAAAAATTAAGGCAAAATAATCACAATCTTTGATTGGTAATAACTTGTTTAATTTAAATGGAACGCCCTGCATTTTATGTCAAGAGCAGATGTCAAATTTAATTGTCTATCAAATACCAGTATACATTTCTATTGCTAACTCTTCACGTTTTCAAGTAAAACGCACATTTTCATTTTGCAAACTGATTTTGAGAAATTTATTATTCATCAAGTCGCCTATGCCGTTTTGACGAATCAGAATTGATTGAAATAAACACCGGGATTTAATAACAAATACATTCATTTTTCAATATTTTAAATAATATGTATTAGTATAAATTATGAAGAAAAAATGGTGGTTATAAAACAAGAAATATTTCATATCAAGTGTTCAAAATGCTGACCATCTTCACCACCTTCAGCAACATTTGCTAACATATGAGGGCTAACATTCAGAAAAGCTTGATGAAGAAATCAAGTGACGTCAGGTCGGGTGACCTTGGGGCCAATTTTGGAATCCTTTCCTTCCAATCAATCGACGTCAGGTCGGGTGACCTTGGAGCCAATTTTGGAATCCTTTCCTTCCAATCAATCGATTTCGGAAATGAACATTTAAATATTCACGAACCTGACGATGGAAATATGCGGAAGCTCCATCCATTTGAAGCCACATCGTTCTTCTTAAGTCTAAGAGGATGTCTTGTAATAGGACCGGAAAATGATTTGTTAAAAATTCTAAAAACAACATTCTATTTAAATTTTCTTTGAAAAAATAAGGACCAATTGAATATTGACCCATCATTCCACCCCACACATTCACTGACCATCTGTGTTAATTATTGTTAATGCTAAATTGATGTGGATTGGAATCAGCATAATAGTGGAAGTTATGTCTATTAACAGGTCATTAATAGAACAGGATTGAAAAAGTTTTCATCATCTGCAACTTTATCAAATGCCCACATACAAAATTCAACTCATTTCCCATAATCGTTTTCGGAAAGCTCTTGGTGAAGCTGCATTTTATAAGGATGGTAACTATATTTTTTCAGAATTCTTGATACGCTTGCTCTTGACTAATACCGATATTTTCCGCCATTAGGTTTTGACTTGTATGGGGATTTTCAATTACAGAGGCAATCACCGCAAATTAATTTTCTTCGTTTTCTGTCACAGGTTTCTTTTTAGTGGGTTTTTCATACTGAACACTCCCAGTTCGTCTAAATAGTATCAATAATCTTTCTGTTGGGAAATCTTTCAGCGTAAATTCGTGATGCCAGAAAACAGTTTTGAAGACATTCTCCAAGTATAAAAATCATGTCGATTCTTTCTTCTTTTGGATAAACTAGCATTTCTATAACAAAATGATGATAACAAGATCACAAACTACCGCTATTACTAATAGGATGATTTGGAATCAAACACTTATAAATAACTGACGACCATAAGTAAATAATAATACAACTTGTCAAAACGCCATAGGCGACTTGATGAATAATAAATTTCTCAAAATCAGTTTGCAAAATGGAAATGTGCGTTTTACTTGAAAACGTGAAGAGTTAGCTATAGGAATGTATACTAGTATTTGATAGACAATTAAACTTGACATCTGCTCTTGACATAAAATACAGGGCGTTCCATTTAAGTTAAACAAGTTATTACCGTTCAAATATTGTGATTATTTTGCCTTAATTTTTACACACCTTGTATAAGTTAGTAAATATTTCACAACTGCTATGTGAACGTTATTTAGTTAGTAGCCTCTAGCATTAATTTGGTTGAAAAGAAGACAAGACTGGTTGAGAATTTAAGCATTAAAGCTGATGCTAAATTTTCACAAAATAAGAGATATTTCAAAAACCATAAGGTTTAGGTGAATTAAACCTCAATGTAACTTACTTTTATTTTGATCCTAAAATCCGAAAATGAAATAATATACAGGGTATTCCATTTAAAAAATAACAACTTTAATATGTTTCGTGTTTTTGGCACACCCTGTACAACATGAAAATATAAAGTGTAGGGCCAATTGGTTCCTATACATCGTAAAGAAAAAACGTTCAAAAAATCAAATGCTTTAGACATAATGCTTCGTGTCGAATAACGTGAATAACCCTGTATAATTACAATTTACAAAAGCAACACAAAAATTCCAGGCAGCAACCATTTTGAAAATTATGACCGGTTAATTTACATGAATTTTTTGTTAGAATTTGACCTCCTGAACAAAACTGTATCAACTCAATCCTATGACTAGTTTTCGAGATACAGAGTGTCCGAGTTGTAAAGTGACCATTTCTTTAAATTAACATTGTTCTTAGGAACACATCTAAAAGGAAATTGTTTTGTGCGACAAATATGGCTTACCAATAAGGCAATAATTTTAAACTGGTTTTTAATTAAAACTGTCGGTAGATACAGGGCGAGTCAAGCATCATTCAAAATACTTGCGCTGCACTGTTTGGAACCTTTGGTGTAGTAACGAATATACTGGAGTTTTATCTTAACACCATATTTGCTTGGTGATTGAAATACGTGTCGAGGTTGCGAAATTCAAAATTTTGTACTGGGTATTTCGAAAAGTGTTGTTGTTGATATTTTGTATATTTTTATTTTATATTTCATCCTTTGGAAATACTTCACTACGAATCATTCAACAAACTTCTTGTCCCAAACTGATATTCAGCGTCAAATAAACGCTAGGTGATGACGGAGATTACAAAAAGGCGTTTTTTATCATTCACATTGTGATTTTGAATTTCATTGGTTAAAGTTTCAAACTTCCATTACTCATAGCTTGAGTACACTATTGTAATGATAAACACTTATGGCTTTGCTATGACCAGTTTTTGGGATACACAGGGTAAAATATTGAGGGAGCGACTGTCAAACAAGTTGTATATAATGAAATTGTAGTAAAGGGAGCTTTCAAATTCAGAATTTTCTGATCACCCTGTATGACATTAAGCTTTGCGCCACTTTATGAAATTATCCAAGTTAGGATAGAAACACGCAAGTAATAACCAAATAAAAATATACCTAAAGCATCTATCTTGCGGGATATAACTTTTGTGATTTCGTGTAATGAATTCGTTATCAAAAATATATACAAAACTTATTCATATAAAACGAGTATTAAGACAGTATTTCGATAATATCATGAAGTTCAAAAAGATACTTTTTGTATATCGGGGAGGTCTGAAATCCTAGTATTTCCTCAAAAATCGTTACTTCTCCACACATTTCCCCTTTTGCGTGAGGGTAACAATAAGATTTTAGGAATACGCTTGCGGTCACAAATTGTTGTTTTATCGTAGTACAATGAAAAATATTGTTGTATCAATGTTTGGATTCAGTGTGTTTTACCCTGTATACATGTTTTGAGAATATCTCTGTATTTTATATTTTTGAGTGACATGTGATTTTGATAAAAAAGTGTTGAATGTAGTTGCTGGTCGCACAATGTTCGTAAGTGCGTCAACTTACCTAAAATAGGTTCTAAAGTTAATAATCCGGCAGAAGGATCAGCGAATTATCTTCTTTGCGCTTTTTATTACTTTTTGAAAAATTAAAACACGATGATCCTTTTCTTTTTTTAATCAACAACAACTACATTCAACACTTTTTTATCAAAATCACATGCCAGTCAAAAATATAAAATACAGAGATATTCTCAAAACATGTATACAGGGTAAAACACACTGAATCCAAACATTCTCCCCCCGATGAAGACTCCTCCTAAACGTCTTCATTCGACTCCAGAAGATCCAGTTTACAGATTTTTGAAGTAGGTCGCCTATAGGTTCCAAACTGTGTCTTCACATCTACCACTCTCACATGGCCGTCTTTTCCTGGATAGGTAGCAACTATTTTACCAAGTGGCCAATTGTTTAGAGGTAGTTTGTTGTCAAATATGATGACAATATCATTTACCTGTAGAACTGATTTGTTTTTCTCGAACCATTTGGTTCTCTTGGTTAAGGTAGGTAAGTACTCCCTCATCCATCTTTTCCAAAATTTTTCACTTAGGTCTTCTGCTATTTTCCATTGTTTTTTCAAGTCCAGGTTTCTCATTTCATGAATTCCCATGCCTTTCAGGTTACACTGTGGTCCGATTAAAAAATGATTCGGAGTCAAACTTTCGACGTCTCGACTGTCTGAAGAAATGTAAGTCAGAGGTCGGCTATTGACAATTTGTTCAGCCTCACATAACAGGGTACACAACACTTCGGGTCTGGGAGATCTTTCCTTGAGTGTCAAATTCAATGATTTCTTGACCGACCTGATCATCCTCTCCCACGCTCCACCCATGTGTGGACTTCCAGGAGGTATGAATTTCCATTCAGTCTCAAAGTTTACCAATTTCTCCTTTATCAAATTTTCGTCAATTTTTTCCAAAGCACTTTTTAGCTCTTTCGATGCTCCTTTGAGGTTGGTACCATTGTCGCTTATCATCATACATGGTTGTCCCCTTCTTGCGAAAAATCTCCTTATTGCCAGAATAGCTGAATCTGTTGTCAAAGACTCTGCTAGTTCTATGTGTATGGCCCTTATTGATAAACAAGTGAACAAAACCCCAAATCTTTTCTCCCTTCTCCGACCAATGGTAACTTCGTATGGTCCAAAGTAGTCCAAACCGACATATGAAAATGGACGTGGTGGTCTCCTCAAACGGAATTCTGGTAGTTGACCCATCTCAGGTATTCTTGGTTTGGCTCTTCTTAATTTACACAGCATGCACATTTGAGATACAGTATGAATTGCTTTACGTCCTTGAATAATCCAAAATTTCAATCTCATCTGATTCAAAACCAACTCTGTACCGCTATGCTGAAAGAAACAGTGATAGTGATAAATCAGAAGTCTTGTATACGGGTGTCTTCCTTCCAAAATAATTGGCCTTCTGGTTTCTTCTTGTAAAATTGAACTTTTATCGGTCCTACCATACAAACGTAAAATTTTGTCTTCATCTATGCCTGGAGACAATTGCAGCAAACGACTATTTTTTGGAATCTCTTTTCCTTTTGAGAGTAAATTGATTTCTTCTCCAAATGTGTCTGACTGAGCTTTCCTTATCCAAAGTAATTCCGCTTCTTTCAAATTTTCCTTTGTGAGTTCTTTCGTTTCTGAAATTTTCTTCTTACAGAGGTTTATGAATTTTAAAACATATGCAGTCGATCTTATCAAATATATCCATTTTGAAAATCTCCTTATATCAGGTAGATAATCATGTTTTTCAGTATGATGAACTAATACACTCTGAGCTTTCAGTTCCAAAAGATCATCATCGATTTCTTCAGTTTTCTTTTCTTCTGTTGGCCAGTTGTCTGATCTGCAATACAAAAACTCAGGACCCATGAACCATCTTCCATTGGGATTCAAGTCAGTCTCCTTTTCGAACCTTGTTGCGTCATCTGCAACATTCAATTTAGTTGGCACCCAGTTCCATTGTTCAACATTACTTTTTTCATGGATTTCCCCAACTCTGTGTGCTACAAATACTTTGAAATTTCTATCTTTAGATCTGATCCAACAGAGTACAATTCTTGAGTCTGTCCAAAAAAATGTCTTTTCTATCTTCAATGTGTGTTCTTCTTTGATTTTGTCTGCGAGTCTAGTAGCCATCACAGCAGCTTGCAATTCCAGTCTTGGTATGGTCATTTCCTTTATTGGAGCAACTTGTGTTCTTGACGTAACCAAACTGACTCTAATATTCTCTTCATTTTCAAATCGAAAATAGCTCACCGCAGAAAAAGCTTGTTCACTCGAGTCACAAAATATGTGAAGTTGAACTGTTCTATCTTTTCGATGCCCAAAATTGTAAGCTCTGGGTATCTGGAGTTTTTCCACTTCTTGTAGTTGTCCCAACCATGATTTCCATATATTTTCTATGCCTCCTGTAATTTCATCATCCCAATGTATACCTGTCTTCCAGAGTTTCTGCAAAATTATTTTTCCTTTTATCACAAAATGACCCAATAATCCTAAAGGATCGAACAAAGACATAACAACTTTCAGGATTTCTCTTTTAGTCGGAGTCTTTATACCTGTTAGAATATCTTTGTTTACTTTGTGAAAGTTCATTGGAAAAGTAAGAATATCTTGATCAGGATTCCATTTCAGGCCTAAAATTCTTTGTGGAGTAAGTATATCCTTGTTGTCCACTATTTTATCCACTTTTTTCAGTTCACATGGAATTTTGTCGAGTAAATTTGATGAATTACTCACCCAACTTCGTAATTCAAAACCTCCTGCTTTGTGAATCATTATGACATCATTTGCAAGTTGGATAGCTTCCTTTTCAGTCTCTACACTTTCCAGATAGTCGTCCATATAATGTCTGTGTAGTATGGCGTCCACTGCTTTGGAAAAGTCCACTTGAAAATCCATTGCATTTCTATTTTTTACCCATTGTGCAGAGTAGGGAGATGAAACTGCTCCAAATATCATCACTTGCATAGCGTAAGTTGAAGGTCTGTTTGGTTTGTCATTTTTCCAGAAAAATCTCTGTGCAGGTTGATCTTCTGTCCTTATTTTCACCCTATGAAACATTTCGCAGATATCTGCGGAAAAGGCAACTTTATATTGTCGAAATTTCCACAAAATACCTATGAGAGAGATATAAAGATCAGGACCAGTTATGAGCATATCATTCAAACTTGTTCCTTGGGTCTTGGCTACTCTTCCTACAAATTGTTGCAAATTCCCATGAAGTATCCAACCCAATTTTGTTTTCGACAGTGCAGGAGCATTTTTTGGCCCCTCTATTATTTCCCTACTTGTTATGAGATCCCAGTTATCAACAAATATCGACAAAAACTAGTTGGCTGCTGATCAGCTTTAAATAGTTGTCACAGCTGTCAAGAACTGTCAGATTACCTATAGAAGTTAAACCGTTCAAAAGTTAACAGGGGGGCTATAAAAAGCCACACTGTATACTTACATTAACAGTAAATAACTTTCTGATACATATACCATTCCCTTATCACTATTCCCGGGCAGGAATAATAAATGACTCAATATTGCAAATATAGCATAATTTGTATTTATACCCATATGGTGGTAAAATTTGAATTACTTACTCGTCAAGTATTTATACAAAAGACCCAATGTATTTGTCTGAAATACATTCAGAATTTAAAATTGAAATCCCATTAGGATTTTAGATCTATGAAATTACATTTCTAACATCTGTAATTTCGTAGGTCTGAACCCTAATTGTTATTTGATAATAAATTTTGAATTATATATACTCCTTTGAATCCATTCCAATTCTAATTTCATTATATTTAAATTAATTTTTAATATTGTTACTTATATTATGTGAAATTATTTAAATTTTGTTTTTTTCCCTATTATAAGCTGTACGTTTCTTGGGAATAAATTGAATTGAATTGAATATAAGGTTTTGTTCCTTTTTTAAGGAGTTTTTCAACTAAACCTCATATAATCAATGCGGAGGGCTAACTCTTATTGCGGAGGCAAAGGTCGTGGTACGATTGTTAGTGAATTAACCCAAAGATATTCTTAGAAATTCAATGTATGGCAGTGAGAATAAAATAGCTAGATAAAAGTTGTCATTTGGACGCCATCTACAGAAATTCTGATATAGTATTTCATTCTCAAAGCCAGTCTCTGTAGAAAGTCTTTATTACACTGAAAGAGAAAATACTCCAGACATACAAATAAAACAATTACTAAAAAAATAGTACTTAATCACATAAATGTTGTTAAGCCTAATTCAGGGCTTGACGATCTTGAAAAAAATCAAAGTTTACATAATTCGCATCAAGGTATTAAGAGAACCTGTAGCAGGGCTCGTCAAACTGTTTATTGGCCAGGAATGACAAGTGATATCAAAAATATGACCAACAATTGTGAGTCCTGTCAGTCAATGGAACCTTCTTTGCCGAAAGAAACTAAAATGTGTAATGCAAAACCCGAGTACCCTTTTCATGACGTATCGACTGATCTTTTTAGCTGTGCAGGTAAACATTATATGGTATACGTGGATCGTTTGTCGGGTTGGCCCATCATTCGCCATTACGGAAATAGGATTCCTTCCAGCTCCACAGTCATTATCGATTTGAGAAAAATATTCTCTGACACTGGCGTTCCTTTACGTCTACGTTCAGCCAATGGTCCACAATTCAATTCTCACGAATTGAAACGATTTCTGAAAAATTGGAATGTAGCGACAAGCCCATCAACCCCTTACTATGCGCAAAGTAATGGCCACGCAGAGGTAGCAGTGGAGGCTATGAAATATTTAATTTCAAAATGCATGGAAGCAGGTCAATTGGATGAAGAAAAATTTTTGCAGGATTAGTAGAATGGAGAAATACCCCAGGAGCTAGTGGACATTCACCTGCTCAAACACTTTATTCAACCCATTTAAAATCTTTCAGACCAGAGTGGCAGAAAACTGCAAATGAATGTGATATGAAAATAACTAGACACTTATCATACTTAATTATATAACAGAACTGCCAGGGACCTAAAACAAATAGATATTGGGCACGAAGTGAGGTTACAAGACCCTATTACAAAAATTTGGGACCGAATTGGAGTAGTCACGGAATTAGGACGAAACCGTAACTATACGGTTAAGTTACCAAGTGGCAGAGTATTGATACGAAATAGAAGATTCCTTCGACCAATAATTGCTGCAGGGGGAAGAGAGAAATCATTCGTGAAGGGGAGATGTTGGAGTATCACTCTGTATTTGGACATGGAAATGTCAGATGATCTTTTTATGTTAATGATGTCAAAAGTTGTCAACATATTTTTCTATGAATACAGATATTTCGTGAACATATCAAGTGGTAGACAGCAATTTGTTTTTATGGGAGGCTCAACTTTCTCGAAAAGAGCCATTTCTTGTGGGGTACCACAAGGGTCTATCCTTGGGCCTATTTTATTACTTATTTATATAAATTCGATAGCTTCCCTGAATTTGAGAGGTCATTTAAAATTATTTGCGAATGGTACTACCATATTTATACTTTAATGGAAAAAGTGCCCAAGAAATAAAGGAACAAATGGAAGGTGATCTCAGTTTGATTTCGTTATGGTTAAAGCAAAAATAAGTTAACTTTGAATTTTGAAAAATCTAGCTTTATGTACATTTTTAAAAGATCTTTACCTGAACACCAGATTAAGCCCCTTAATGTGGATAATTCTTGCATTCAATACAAAAAAACTTCAAATTTCTAGATTTAATCATAGATCTAACTCTCTCTTGGTCTACGCATACTCTTAATTTAAGAAAAAAATGTCCCCTATTATTGGCATTTTATACAAACTGAGATCTTATATTCCACTGAAATATCTTCAATATGGGGTACTGCAACAAAATCAATTTTGAAACCTTTGGAAACCTTACAAAATAAGGTTTCGAAATGTATTTTTAAATTACCTTTCTTGGAGTCAACTTTAAAATTATATAAACCAAGAAATCTCCTAGATATTGATTCATTGTTCAGAATGAAAATTTGTACTTTCATTCACTTGACAAAAAATAAGAAAAAACATTAAAATCTCTCTTATGTTGTTACTTCTGACAGTCATAGTCATTTAACCAGACAATCTGATAACCTGAAAACTGTGCAATAAAAATTCTTTATATTATCGTGGTGTTATAGCTTATAATAGCCTGCCGATACGAATAAGGTCTATTAATTACCTCACATAATTCAAAAAGGAATTGAAGAAATTCCTCATTTTTATTGAGGACGAAACAGCATAATTTCTCTCGAACATCGGCCAAATAATGATATAACTATAATATTCAATTGTTCACTATCGATTGTATTTATTATTCACCATTGCTATTGTTTTTTTTTTCCTTTTTTCATATATGTATATTTTTAAATTAGTTGTCCCTATATAAACATTGTATGTTTCTTGAGATCGAATTGATAAAAAAAAATAAGTGAATTTTCAACAACGGTTCGTAAATAAATTGGCAGGACACAAGGAATTTCACGTTACGAAATTCGACATATTTCTGTGAAGTTAGTTTTTTTCAATCTGATTGAAGCATAGGATTCCTTGATCCACTTATATATAGCGACATAAACAGAAGGGTGGTTTAACTTGACTCAATTCGAATTTGAAGCGGTTAAAGACCGTCGAGATAAACGTAGTCAGTGAAACTCAAGATAAACACATACGCTTTGTCGCCAAAATGTATATTTTGGAATGTATATTTGAAAAGAATTTACATTTTGGCCACAAATCTGCTGTTGAAATTTTGGGGGAATATTTCTTTTTTATAGACCTAAAAGTGTGGAAAATCTTATGGCCGGGAGCAGATGTCCTAGAAAAGCATTTTACTTACTTATTTTAAGTATCGCACTGATGATGGCCTGATAGCCGAAAGCAATTTCCAATTGTAATACCTTTTATTTGCAAAACACAACTCTTTCATTCAATTCAAGTTGAATCATCGATGGTTATGAAGCGTGTTTCCGTGCTTCTGCTGTCAAGGCGCTCTGAAATTATAAATCTATCATCATAATCGGAAAAAAGTTTTTAATATTTCGTCATTAATTCTTATTTTATATAAATAAATAAAAGAAACCCAATGCTGCCAGCTTGACCGCCAACATGATCAAAACTTTGGTTTTACCAATAACGAAAGGCTTCATTGACACCATACTGAACAAGAGCTTGTCTTTTGAATAGTGTTGCATCGGTCGATAAAGGCTATGGGGGCATTACGTAGACTTCAAACGTTTGTGGGGCACTTGAGAATTACTCAAAATTCAATAGTAATAATAAGTGAAGTTCATTTGGTCAAGAGAGTGTCAACATTATCGTCAAGTGAAAAGGTTTTGAAATAACTTTTTTCTTCTTGTTTGCATACAGATATAATTTTTCTAGATTGCCCGTACCTTATTGAAGCAAGGTATAAATAATTGATTGAAAAACCAACTAATGATTCAGGTTAATCCACAATTTGCGGATAATTTATCAAAGCTAGCTCGAGCAACGGACAGAAAAAATATTTTGGATATTTAAAGACTAAGATCATTGTAACTGACAGATATAGTGATTTAAGAGAGTAAGTAGTTCCATGAAAAAGTCATAGATCGACTTCAAAATAAATTGTCATCGTTCGACAACAAAGGTAATCCGTGGAATCTCCGAACAATTAATTGTGAGTTCAAAAGTGGATTCGAAATAATCAGGGGTAGAGAATGTATTTTTTTCCTTCATGGAGTTGCCAAAATCCATTACCAAAAACTGAGCTTATGTTACTGTCGAAAATGATATGATGATTTTTTCAACATCGTTTCGGCTCTGTACCCTGATCAAGATTATCAACTTGTCTTCTTTATTCAAAAGTACTGGATGGAAAGGTATCAAGTTTCCGACAAAATTATCAAATTTTATCAATTGAACAACACATCTGTAAATGACTTAAAATTCATTCCAGCCCAACCCGGATCGATCACGAAGCTGTGTGAGAGATAAATGATGGAACTAATATACGCTATCATTTCTGCATATACAAAGTTCTGTCCTGTTTGCTCAATACACGACTCAGTTAAAGAATCCATTTGCGATAGGGGTTTGAGTTGTTTCACTTAACAAGTGGAAAAATACATGAAAGTTATACAACTGATTGTCAAAAATCAAACACCGATGAATTTTTCCCTAATACGCTCATATAGAATTTGAGAACTTCCCTCAAAAAGAAACAGCCTTCTTTCCCAAGTAGCACCACATATTGGCTAAATCTTGATTACATTAACAATATTTGTGGAAATTTGTGGCTCAACCCGTTCTCAATGTAAATTGTTAAATGTAATATTGGTTCAATAATATTCACCAATATCGATAACCCAATATTACCTACATATTGATTCCAGCATCAAGAATCAATATTGCGATTTCAATATTCTATTTTATATCCAAGTTCGATAGCACATTGGTTGAATATTATTTCATCCATATTCAAACAATTATTTCTACCCTATATTGATTTTTACGAATACCTCTCTTCAATATCGGAAAGACAATATTGATACAAAATTACGAGTAAAAATACAATACAATACAATTTATTTTCATAAGAAAGTACAGTTTTTTGTTAATACAATGTTATAGTAATAATAAGGAAAACCCATGATTCGAGTATTCTAGCCTAGGCAAGGTTGCCTGTCTTGCTTTTATACTCCATCATGGGATTTTCCTATGCCAATGTACAAAATGTTTATTATGGGTAATTAATACAATGATAAATGCATGTCTACATGTATATGTATCTTCCAGGGCATTTACGAAAGGAGCAGCCGACCCCTGTGTGAGTGGTGGGCTAGTTAGTTTCTAATGTTTATAAAAATCATACCTATTAAATATTACTTATACTCAATGTATATTTATACATACGTATATACATTTTATTACAGCTTTAAAATATCGTAAAATATATTAGGAGTGTTACGAATAAAATTTTTTGTCTCAAGTTTGAATTTTCCAGGATTTGAGATTGTTTTGATATTTACTGGTAATGAATTGTAAAATTTAGGTCCATAAAAAAAGAATGATCTTTTAGTTATTGATTTTCTGAAGAATTCAATATTAAGGTCCATATTTGTAGTGGATCTTGTTATTCGTGAGTTTTTCTGATTGTGATTGTGTTTTGTTTTGTGCATCCTTTTCAAACATTGGTGAGAGAATAATAGTCTAATATTCAGTATCTGTGTTTCTTCATACAGCATTTGCGTAGAATAACGCCTGTTTCTCTTTAATATGATTTTCAAAAGTGTGTTTTGTGTTGTTTGAAGTATGTTGAGGGTTGTATCGAAGGCTCCACCCCATATTGTAATGCAATATGCCAATATTGATTCGACTAGAGTATTATATAGCATAATGAGAGATTTTCTAGAGAGGATGTCTCTCAGAGTATAGAAATTATACATTAGGGCTCTGAGCCGTTTGTTTACGTGGGATATATGATCTGTCTATCGTATGTGTTGGTCTAAGAAGACTCCTAAATATTTTATTGATGTAATTTTTTCTATTGTAGGACATGTGCAAGGTATATCTTGGCATTGAATATGATGCATTTTAAGAATATAGTTGTTCGGCTGGGTAATTATTGTGGGTGTGAAAGTTATAAATTTGGTTTTTTGGATATTAAGGGTGAGCTTATTCATGTTTAACCATAAATGAATTTTTCTTAGACTATTTTCAGCTTTTTGCTCAACATCTTGCCAATTTTCACCGGTGAGTATTAAAGCTGTGTCGTCAGCGTAACAGATCAGACGCCCTTCAAATCCATGTATTTTAGCAATATTATTCATGTATACAAGGAACAATATTGGTCCCAGTACCGTTCCCTGTGGTACACCCATTTTAATTATAGATTCTGAACTGATAACATTTCCGATTTTTACTCTTTGTGTTCTATTTTTCAAATAGTTTCCTATTAAGTCTAATGGTAGTCCACGGATACCATAGTTACCTAATTTGGTTAGTAAAATATCATGTGAGACTGTGTCGAAAGCCTTGGCAAGATCCAGAAAAACTGCAGCGCATTTTGACGAATCATCCAAGGCTCTGACTGTGTCCTCCAGAAAATCTATTATAGCGTTTTCGGTATTAGAATTTTGTATAAACCCATATTGTTATTGGTTATGATTTTATGTTTGCAAAGGAATTCTGTTAATCGTTTTTTAATTACCTGTTCGAATATTTTTGAAAAGTTATTGATTACTGATATTGGCCTGTAATTGCTTATCTGATTGTGGTTGCCAGACTTATAAATGGGGGTTATTATTGACTCTTTCCATTCTTCTGGAATTTTTCCACTTGAAAGGCTTAGGTTTATAATATGTATAAGTGGACTAATAATGTATTCGTGTATGATTTTGATAGTTTTTGCTTCTAGTTTATCAGGGCCAGGAGAACATTTATTTTTAAGTTTTGATATGTGATTTATAATTTCATTTTTTGTTACAGGTACAAAAAAGATATTTGGGTAATTCTCTTTTTCTTTGAAGAATGTATGTGGTAGATTAGTTTTTGGTACTTTTTCAGACATGTTTATCCCTATATTAGTGAAATACTTATTGAAAAGTTTTGCTTTTTCTTTATTGTTAGATACTGTCTCCCCGTTTTCTTTCCTGAGTGGTGTGTTGCTTATGTTCGATTTTTTGTTGCGATTTGTTATTTCGTTTATGACGTTCCATATTTTTTTATAATCTTTGCCAGCTTCTGATATTTTATTTTAATAAAATTCATTTTTCGTTTTCCTGATTAAAGTATTTAGGTGGTTTCTGTATTCTTTGTAGTTTCTTTCAGACTCTGGAGAATATTTTTTACCATTTTTAGAGTCACTATTGTTTGTGATCCTCACTAGAGACCACACTTTGGGAATAAGGGTGATATAAATAATACTAGCACTGTGGTTTAGTACTCGTACTCAATCTCGACCTCTGTCTCTGACAGACCACGTACGACTGAAGTCAAGTGTCGGGATCCTTCATTCAATCACCAAGGAATGATGGTATGAATAATCATTACAATAACGTGTACACTACACCATTATTGAAATATGAATATTGGCCGAATATTCAATGAATAATATCGAAATGAATTATGATCGAACCTGGGTAGGAAACCACTTGGTGGCTCCACAAATAAAACGCCATCCAAATCTTAAGAAAGCATATCAAATAACAATGTGTTTACTAAACAAACTACTCAGTGGTTGACTGAAGAAGATATGTAATTGTGAATATTCGACAAAATTTTTAGAAATATTTCATTAATGTTTTCAAATCAATGAAAACGTTTGAAGATGCTGGGTGCACCTCACATATGGAAAACTACCAGAATCACATTCCATTCATTGTCATATTTCATTTCAAGTCATTATATGACGACTCTTTATCATTCTATGATAGCTATCGAGGACATGATTTCATAAAAATGGGGGCCATAGCCGAAGTTGTTGAAGTCAAAACTCATCCAATGATAAATTATCGTTATTAGCCAAGTCCTTCTGCACTGCTTAATCAATTATAATTATTTCGACCAAAGTTTATATTTGCTGACTATTCAAATCTTTTCGCCATCACCTACGATTTAATTTGCGGAATTTCATGAATGTCTCGGTCTCGGTCAGTTCGTCATCCTTGTACACTTGCACTTAGGTACATTTTGTCCATAACATCGTCCTAGTCGAATGTGATTTGGGTGTTGTTGGTTTATTTCTGTTGATATAGAGTCGACGAATAGTGAGTGTCTTGCACACACGAGTCTCACTACGACAAGCAGAGCAGATTTGTTGATTCTCGTAGGTAGCGTTGCACACATATAAACGTTCTATTTTTTCTTTCTTTGATGACGCCGACGCTTGCTACGACATTGATTCGTTATCAGACGTCGCCGATCATCAAACTCGAAGTGAACTTCTTCAAGCCCAAAGATAGACTGATATCTGCAAAGGAATTTTGATTCTATATTTACTTCCACACCAAATAAAGTACAGAAGAGCTACAACTCAGATGGCCCACAATTCAACTGAAAATGTGCTAATATTCCATTCAGTTGCAATAGAATCGTAGCATCGATCCATCTGTTGTGTGTGCTGTCAAAACCTAACCATTTTACAAGTACTTCACGGCATTACGCGGAATGATTTTCTCCACTAAGAGGACGTAGAGATGGATAATTTGTATCTTGACGACTGGCGCTGATTTCATTATTTGGCTGAGTTCGCAACAAAATATCCAGCCACTTGTGAGTACAATTCAGATTGAAATATTTGTGAAGCTTATCTTTCGAAAGTCCCGTTCGGCAATGATGACTTTTTTCTGGTATACGTGCTGTAGTGTTTGATGTTGTGATTTTTGCAAAGGAGTCTCAAGTTCCGAGATCGGATTGCAGAAGCCGTATATTTTTGCTTCCGAAAATATGTTACCCATTGCTTTGGTGACGTTTCAAGCATTTTCGGTTTGGAGCGGTCACACCTATGAGTACTTTGAAATGGTAGTAATCAGCACGAGAATGCAGTTGGACGAACACACTCAATTCTACAAAAAATAACATAATATGTAAATGTATAAATATTTATAAAATATGAATTAAGGAAATAGAAAAAATATGAGGTATACTATACGTATAAAAATGATGAGAAATACAATAATAAAATATGGCTTAAATGTAGTGGAAAATTACATATGTAGTAATAAGAATAGGTTACATTATTGCCTTGTTCGAACTTCGACATTCAAACGTTTTTTTTTAATGTCTCAAACTGAGGTCTTTGAGTTCATGTGATGAAGTATTGTAAAGTTTTGCTGAATTGTATGAAGAACTTCGAGTGTATACTGCGGTTGTATGTTTGGGAATCAGCAAATGATGTTTATTTCGTGAATTTTCATGTCGTGAAAGAAAAATCAGCTTTTCACGTAGATATACCGGAGTTCCTGTTTGCAAAATCTTATGGGTGATAGTGAGGAGGTGTATTTCTCATTTGTTTCATTTTCAATCAGCTAGAGTAATCAAAGGAGTTACTGATATGGTCATACTTACGTATGCCGTATGAGAATTGCATGCAATTGTTTTGAATTTTTTGCAAACGTAACCCATTATGTTGGTCTAGGGCAGGTCCATAAATAATGTCGCAGTAAGCGATACGTGAGAATATCAGAGACTCGCAAAGGTTCAATTTGAGTTTTTTGACATCAAGTGCCTACTGGGATATAACTGCCGTGATACATTGTATGAGGCCTTACACAACTGATTGATGTATTTTGTGAATCTTAGATCAGTATCTATCCATAGACCCAAGTTCTTGCTCTCATCTACAATTTGAATAGGATTACTACCAATTCTTATGGTGAATAAATCAGAAACAGAATTTCTCTTTCCTTTGGCACCGAACAGCATCACTTGCGATTATTTCGAATTAAGTTTCAAGTTGTGTGCACAAGATGCGCCAAAGAGTTGTTCCAGGTTTCTGTTTATGTTATCCTCGGCTATGATGACTTCACTGAAACTGAATGACATATATAATTAAGTATCATCTGCGTAATGGTGTATGTTTATTGATCTGACATAATCATGAAAATCGCATATGTAGAGGGCAAAGAGAAGAGGACCCAAAACAGAACCTTGTGGAACACCTTGATGTCTCCTCACGGAATAAAATTTATTGTTATTCAAATTGACAGTTTGAGTTCGTCCAGTTGAATAACTCTCCAGAAGTGAAACTGTACTGCCAGAAAAACCGAAATATTTGAGTTTTTTTACATAAAACGAACGGATCCAAAGTGTCAAAAGCTTTGCTGTGGTCCAATTAACTGAGACACGTGCGATTTCCCTCATCAATTGCTTTAAAATATCATCTGTAATCAGGCTAAATGCTGTAGTTGTACTATTTTGGGGGCGAAATCCAGATTGAACATCAGTTATAAGATTCGTCATACTGGTATAAGTTGTCACCTGTTCTTTAAAAATCATTTCGAATGCTTTCGAGAGAGTTGGGAGAATGCTGATTGGTCTTATATCAGATAGTTCTGCCGGATTAGTGCCTTTTGCAAAGGTCTGACTTTGGTGTGTTTCCACAGAGAGGGAAATGTATTGGATTTGATAGCAAAATTAAAAATATATGTAATATACTCTAGCAAATGAGGTACTTCAAGTGCAGCATACGAATGCAAATTTCATCCGACCCTACAGCATTGCTTTTGATTTTATTGACATATTTCATAAGTTTTCGAACTCACGGTACTGAAGTTGAAATCAGGTTCGTGTAAAGGTATTGCGTATCTATCGAGAAGAGCAGTTCGCCCTTGGGTTTTACTCAGTTCTGATATATTGGTAAAATGCTCATTAAGTACATCAAAGTTTTTCATATATAATATATAACTGTAACATCGGACTCTAAAGAATTATTGCTTTCTTGTTTTCATAGGCAGCATATAAAGGATATTACACCCGTCGAATAATAAAAAAACTCAATGCTGAAAATAGAATGTTATACGGAGATAAAGAATCTGAAATTACATTATCTGAAGTTTCATACGGAGACATATATGCCGATAATGAAGAAGATCAACAAGAAATCACACAGTCTGAGTAAGTGAATTATGAATACTTCGTTAATTTAAGAGGAATACAAATTTCGTAAGAAATCAAAAACTCTCTCTACAGCAATCAATTCTCCAGGGTGGAATGTGAGGCAAATGTCTGAGAAGAAAAGTTACCAACTGGAAATTAAATAACATCTAACAAATAATTGTACAATATTCATCAACGAGGACTCTCTTGCATGGGCTTTCTGGTATCGATCAGCAGAATTTTGTTCAACCTTGGCGGGTCAACAACGAACATTGTCATGGAAGAAACACATTTCTTGCAGCATCAGAAATATTATAACCTGTTCAAAGTTGAGGTTAATATACAGGGTATTTCCAAATGACACTCACAACGTCTGCCTGTAGATTGCTCTCTTAAAATTGTACAAAATGATATAAGGAATGGGGGTTTGAGGTAAAATAAAGGTTTTATTCGATAATTTCAAAACGGGTTAATATATCAAATCGAAATTTGGTAGGACGTTTTTAAATATGAAAAAAGTCATATTCCAGTGAAAAATTATGTTTTATATATATATATATATATATATATAGATCCATTGGCGTGCGGTTAGAAGAGTATGCCCCTTTCACCTACCATTTTCTACGCCCATGGTAGTTGAAGTAATTTTTGATTTTTCCGTATTGCCCATGCTGATGTTGTCAATCGCCATTTTAATTCACGAGTTTGTTACAAAACTTTTCCGTCGACAGTAGTTTTCAAAAACATCAGAGATATATTACTTTCAATTTTTATTTATTTAACGATACGATAAAAAACAATCACTATTTCCTATTTATATTAACCCTACTCAAAGATAGTTTAATTTTCCTTAGTGGTAGTTTTATTTTATTTTGTATTACTTATTTATTTTTAAATTGAAATAAAAAAAAATGCTCTTGGTGGGTTTTGAACTCTCGACCTCAGTGTTGGATGCTAGGTGAACTTTAACATTACGCCAAGTGGCTATATATGATTTTGAGTGACAACTGGTGTAATGAAGATTTTCTGAAATTTTATTTAAAAATTGACAAACAAATAATGACAGATAGTACTAACCAATATAAAATGTATAAGAGCAATGTATGTTGGGTTGCATATAATCAAATCGTTGATTGATAGAAAATCATTCATTAACAGGGGTCATTAATCAACGAGTTTGAGTGCGTTAAAATACATCATAAATGAACGGTCGACGGAAAAAGGAAATAATTAGATAATAATTGTATAGCTACCAAAACATACAGATTTTCAATGTCTCATTATAGAATTCACTCGGTATCGATTTGGATCGTGCCTCCATAGTCGGCACAGTTTTCGCACAAGTTTGGGATGATTTTACTTGCCCCTTGATCCCAAACAGATATTCATCGGATTTAATGTATTATCAGCAACTTGTTTTCTGCAGCTACGGGACTACAAGAAAACAACGGTGGCCAGTGCGGGGGCATAATATACTTGGGTGAATATTTTCGTCAAATCAAGGAGTTTTCCTAGCGCCTGCTCCTTGATGTCTTATTTCATAATATCATCACAAACTGGGTCAATAATAGTCAGACCCAACCTACTAGACTGGAAGATGATGACAGATTTCAGATTCCGATTTTCTCGCTTAGTCCTATGAGAGGACTGGAAGATATAAAAGTGCTGATGAAAATGATGAAAAATTTGAGCGGTCCCCGCGTGGCTCTCAAAATCCTTACCACACTTCGGCACTCGCAGACCTTATGCCAACTTTTTTATGAACATTTCGCAAGTTCACCCCATCATCTCAACCCTTTGGACACTTGCAATCTTATGCCGATCGATTTTCGGTGCTAGAGTCTATCCTAACATCCTGTTAATGAGCATGGCGGCGACGATAAAATCGTCCCAAAACACATGATTTTTGTTCAAATGCGAAAATTGAATTTTCCATATGAAATCCAGGCGGGTACCTCTCGAATTTTCCATCCATTTCATATGAAATGTGGGTATAAGGTACACCCACGTAATAACTCGAACGAATGCCACTAATGCCCAAGTAATTCTTGCAATACCTCAGTAATAACAGTCATCATACTCGAGTAATAAAAGTAATAATACCCGAGTATTAATAGTTATTTATGCACTTCGAGTTGGACAACACGTCGAGTGCAATAAACTCTTTTTGCACGAGTTTCATACAATATTTTTTCTACGTTCATGCAAAAACCAGAAAATGTTTCATTTAGGTGGCACTAAACTGTAAGGAAGACATTGTTTGTTTAAATCTATCTGCTAAAAGTAATTCAAAAACATTTTGTGTAATTCAGATGATATTCGAAGGAAATAATTTTATTTTTAACTAATAGCATTTTCTAGTAATTCCATAGTCCATTATATAATGAATATGATGAAACATGCAACTATTTAAAACGTAATACAATCTCACAGAAAATGGGCTAAATTTGGCGTCGATTTGAAAGTTTATGTCTGTCATGATGACAGAACGCTATAGGAGAATGACAGATGAGTGCAATAAAGTCTTTATTGCACTCAGTGCAATAAAGATACAGTTTTTCCACCAAATATAGTTCAATAAAGTTTTGTTTTTTGCATGAACGTAGAAAATAGTTATTTATGCAACAAGTGCAAAAAGTAGGTGTTTATTGCACTCGACGTGAAATTGTTCAACGAGGCCATCAGGCCGAGTTGGACAACACGTCGAGTGCAATAATCTCTTTTTGCACGAGTTTCATACAATAATTTTTCTGCGTTCATGCAAAAACCAGAAAATGTTTTATTTAGGTGGCACTAAACTGTAAGGAAGACATTGTTTGTTTAAATCTATCTGCTAAAAGTAATTCAAAAACATTTTGTGTAATTCAGATGATATTCGAAGGAAATAATTTTATTTTTAACAAATTGCATTTTCTAGTAATTTCATAGTCATTATATAATGACACGTGCAAGTATTTAAAACGTAATACAATCTCACAGAAAATGGGCTAAATTTGGCGTCGATTTGAAAGTTTATGTCTGTCACGATGACAGAACGCTATAGTAGAATGACAGATGAGTGCAATAAAGTCTTTATTGCACTCAGTGCAATAAAGAGACAATTTTTCCACCAAATATGGTTTAATAAAGTTTTGTTTTTTGCATGAACGTAGAAAAAAGTAATGAAGTATTAAAAATATTGATCTTGTCCTAATTTTAGGTTTTTTGTCAAGTGCTATTCTCTAATTTCAGACTGATACTCCAATAATTTCCAACTAACACCACTAATACCCAAGGCATGTTTACCAAAATTCCCCAGCAGTTTCCGCCTCGGTATAGTCTATGACAAAGTCTTGCTGTAGGTATATTGGATATTCCGAGAATTTTGTCATCGCTTATTCGTGCATTATAAACAGATAGCAGAACTACTGTTTTGATGGGCTCATGTTACCCGTAAAGAACATAGTCACTTACCCTAAGGAATAAATCATTCCGATATTATTTCTGAAGCTTACAGAAACCCCTACTTGCAGTAAAGAGGGGTTTTCACCTCGGATATTTATGCGAATAAAACGGTGAAATGTATATGGAAACTCTACAGTACAAAGCAGAGAGTTCCACATTTTCGTGCTTTTTTGACAAACTATTACTGTTTCAAACATTATCCATAGTGAGATAAAAACAGAAAAGAGGGGAAAATCATCAAATATCTACTTACTACTAGACATATCAATAATCAAATGTTTCAGTCGCCGGAATTTGGCTTTTTTCTTTTTCAATTTCGATTTTTTATTTTCAAAGTGTCAGAATGATACGTTTACAGGATGATTCTTCAAACAATAGTGGCGCGAGAGGTAGATTTATCATAAACGAAATATAATATCGGATAGGTTGTCAAACAATTCAATTTCAGCATCCTGTCTCCCTGAAGGCTAGTTTGAGAACGCGTAGAAAATTTAAAAAATTTCGGATTAGTTATTTCGGACGAGGAAAATCATGAAAAAAGAAAATATTGTTCAGAGTGCTCAGACCCCCAAAGTCCCGAAACTCACGAAAGTAAATAGCGGAAGAGATTTTTTTTATAATCCTATTCGATTCAAAATTATTTGGCGAGGTTTTTGAGGTCGGAGACTTTGGGTTATATGTCAAAATTCATGTATTCAAGATGGCGGCTCCAAGATAGCGGATGATTTTTGTCATTATTATGGTTCGATTCGAATCAAAATTGGTTTGTGGGGGTTTTCGGGTCCGGAGATATTTTTTTAACAAAATTCATATTTGTCGTCAAGATCATCAATGTTTTGTTAAAATTGATGAATTCAAGATGGCGGTTCCAGGACAGCGAACGAGTTAATATTATTTATAGATGGTATTCCCTCACTGGAGAGAAAGATAGCTCAAAACTCACATAAAACAGGCCTTATTGTAATGACCATGTACTTCATCAATAATCCATAGATTGTTGCGTACTAACTGAAAGATACGAAATAAAATAATTAAAAAAACGGGCTTTTATTCAAATTTGTTAAAAATTGAAAAATTATTTGTTAATAACTTGTTATAGTTATAAATTTTTCAGACGAATTACAACAATTCTAAGAAAGTCATATAGATGATGTTTTGAAGTGTTAACGTTTTTGTACAGTTGTTTGCATAAAAAATTCGTACAGCAGTTAAAGGCTATTATGAACCAGACTTGTCAATTTTAATTAAATTATCGACTTTGACAAGTAAAGTCAAAATCCAAACTAATTTTGACAGTAATGCGCTTTCAATTTTTTTTTAGCTCAATTAGTTAGTGCAATACAATGCAATTAGTGCAATGCCTTTTTTATGCACAGAACTGTACATATACTGAAAGTAGTTTCATCAGTGATATTGTTTCAGCTCAAGAACAGTAAAAATCAATTATGATACTGTTATACCTCATGTTGACTTCGGTGATGTGAATTTTGAAGTAAAAGACCAACCAACAGAACAAATCATTGAAGATGTCAGTACTGCAAGTGCAGTGGTATCATTTGCCATGCAGCAAATTCTGGAATCAACATTTAACAATGTTGCTAACACAGGTAGGTACTCTTCAAATTTTCATTGATTATTTTTTTCGTATGATTTTCAACCAATCAGAATGTCCAATTTAGTTAAGTTATCTCGTATAATTTCGATAATACCTGATTATACATAGAGTAGCTCCACCAATCGAAAATTTTAAAATAATTTCATTTTCATAGTAACCACATCGACATCAATATACAACAAACAGAACTGTCAAATTGTGACGTTTATCAAAAATTGTTCAAAAATGAGTCGATTCGGAGATTTATCATCAAATGCAATAGACGAAAGTATACAAAATACCGAGCCTTTTAATACAGTGAAAACAAAAAAGTACTTATGGAAACAATTTCTTACGTTTTGCAGTGAAAGACACTATGTGCTAAATGAATCAATTTCCACTGAAATGATAGCGTCCATTTTGAAAGATTGGGCTTTCAATATGCGAAAATGTAATGGAGAAAATTATAAAGAAAATGTGATTAAAACGATGTGGAACATTACGGCAAAACAAGTACAAGAAAAATATATGAAGGAGTTTAATAGAGTAATTGATCCATTCTCTAGTCCCATATTTTTAGCCGCACGAAACGCAAGAAATTCAAAAAGAAGGGAACTTCAAATGTTACCGGACAAGAGAAAGGTTAGTGCATCAGCATTTAAAGATAACGAGTACATAGCAATGATAGAAGCGTGGGATGAAAATACACCGGAAGGATTACAAATAAAATTTTTCTTAATTGCTTCTGTAGAACTTGCGTGGAGAGGAAATGAAGGAGCGTCATGCTTGATTCATTATTTCCAAAAAGAAACTGGAAATTATGATACTCCAACTGGTAGAATACAATATAATTCTATTTTTACCAAAACCACACAGGGAGGAGCAAAACCATGTGCTAATAATAAATGGCTTGTACCTAACCATAATGAAGTAAGTCGATGTCCAGTGAGACTTCTAGATAAGCTAAAGATGAAAAGAAGCGAAAACATCAATATTAAAACAGATAGGTTATTTCTGACAGTAAATCCCAACTGGAGAAAAGAAAAAACCCTTGGCTGGTACAAAAATATGCCAATTGGAATGCATGAAATTAGTAAATGGACCAAAAAGTCTGCAGAATTGGCAAATTTGAATATGACAAACAAAATATTTTCAAATCATTCTCACCGAGCCACTGCTGTTTCACAATCGGCAAAAGCAGGTGTATCGGAACAAATATAAAATATTAAAATAACAGGACATGGTAATAGCAATTCTATCAAACCCTACCTACAGATACATGAACAACATCACCAAAACATACTAAATAAGATGAGATCCAATTTTAAAAACGCTGCAGGTTCAAGTAATAAAACCTCCAGTATTTCCAGCACTTCAATGAGCAGTGGCCACGTTTCCTGCGCCGAAAATAACTCAGTTGAAAAAAACTTAGTATATGATAATAGTAACTTTCGTTGCACCAATTTGTATTTAAATTAATAAATTGTTTATATATTTACTTAATTTAACCAAAAAATAATCGTATCAAATACGTACATCAAAATAAATACGGTTATACATCTCAAACTTCCTGCATAATTACAAATCGTGTCAGTTTGACAGAATAATCCTCCCGCTTCGCGGTCGGATTATTTAAACTGTCAAACTGACACTCTTTATAATTATGCAACAAGTTATCGATGTATGACCTGATTATTTTGAAGTACTTTTAGTATTACTACTGATAATATCAGTATAACTACTTAGTAATACTTCATAGTTCTTCAATATTGAACTATCATATCGTGTTACTGAGAACATTTATTTACCACAGACTAGGGTGTGGGTGTAGTTTTAAAATACAAAAAGGTATACAGTATCAAAAAGTTTTCATCTGGGGTATGGTGGTATTATGAGAGCGTGAAGAATAGCTTGCTATAATATTGAGAGAGCATTACAATTTCTCCTCTACTCGCTCGAGGAAGGGATATCAACTGAGCTGTTAATTCGTCGGGCGAGGCAACAGGAG
Organism: Chrysolina haemoptera; assembly: GCA_958298965.1. Taxonomy (NCBI): domain Eukaryota; kingdom Metazoa; phylum Arthropoda; class Insecta; order Coleoptera; family Chrysomelidae; genus Chrysolina; species Chrysolina haemoptera. Next base: position 15,334,954 of record OY282603.1, read on the forward strand.
AGGCGCGCAGTAGTGCGTCTGTCTTATTTATTTGGTATTATCATATCATTAGATTTCTATTTATACCCCAGATGAAAAGCTTCCGATACTGTATACATTGAATCACATGTTGAAAGGAGGGTATGCTTTACTGGGCCAACTGCTCCCGGTTATAAGATTTTGCACACTTCTAGGTCTATAAAAAAGAAACATTCTCCCAAAATTGCAACTTCCAAACCATTCCGAAACATCTTCAAATAAGTTCTTCAACAGCAGATTTGTGAAAGCGAACTGATAAAATATATACAGGGTGTCCCAGAATAAAGTGGACAAACTCCGAGGGTAGAATCCTCACTTAATTTTGAGGCTGAAAGTTCCAATAAACATATACCCTAAAATGAGTATTAACCGAGTTACAGGGCGTTGAAAGTGACACAAAAAAATATATTTTCCAGAATAACTCCATAACGGCTTAACTTTTCTTAATGAAATTTGGTATGTCACTTGACAGAATTCAGTTTCATATTTCAAGACAAATCATGTGCGTATCAAAATCTTTACTATTTTTGAAAGGAATGTGACGGTAACTATTTATAACATTATAACCAACACATTTCATACCTTGCAATGAGTATAAATTCAAATATTTCGAAGATTGTTGGCATTTGCGAGGGATTTAGTTCACAAAAATTTCCCGATATTTAAAACTTACATAGCCACTAACAAAATAATCACTAATGAGTATCCGTATCAGATACGCACCCACTTATTCAACTTTAAATATCTCGAAAACCGTTGATATTTGTGAAACGAAACATATTCCTTTTTTGTATAGGAAATATTGGGGATTAAGAAAAAGGAGACGAAATCGATATTAATCCAGTGGCGTGAAAGTTGGGGAGGGGCGAATAGGGGTACCCACCTGCCGTACGCCCCTATTTAGAGTTACAAACACATGATTTCCCTTGAAATGAGAAACTGAATGCTGTCAAGTGACATACCAAATTTCATTAAGAAAATTTAAGCCGTTATGGAGTTATTCTGGAAAATATATTTTTTTGTGTCACTTTCAACACCCTGTAACTCAGTTAATACTCATTTTAGGGTATATGTTTATTGGAACTTTCAGCCTTAAAATGAAGTGAGGATTCTACCCTCAGAGTTTGTCACATTTATTCTGGGACACCCTGTATACATTCTGGCAACAAAGCGTATGGTTTATCCTCAATTTTCTGTGCCCTCTCATTCAGTCACATAATGATATTTTCAGGATCACCTTGTCCCAAATTATTCATATATGTCTCGACTATGAATAACAAGAGAGGCATTCTTGAAAGAATCATTCGTGTGGATTTTCCAGCATTGAATTTTCCGATATTTTTACCTTGCATGGAACCGGCATAAAGCATTTCAGTAGCGGAAAAACGGAAAATTTTGCATGAAAGTAAAAGAATTTTCCTAGGAGAATCCTAGAATCCATTTTTTCAAAAAAAAAAAACGCTTTAATATACGCCATAAAATTCTCCACAAAAAAGGTTACTACAAATTTTTCTTTGAAACGCACCGTTTTCGAGTGAAACGTGCTCGAAATACGAAAAAATGCGATTTTCTCAATTTTCTGTGCTCTCTCGTTCAGTCACATAATGATATTTTCAGGGGTAAAATAAGTGGTATGATTATTACCGATAATTTTTTGGAATACAAATGAATTGCAATCCCAAAGCTGAAAATACAACGAGTCCGCATTGGGATTGCCAATGAATTGATATACCAAAAAATAATGGGTTTTTACCATATCACGAATTATATTTAGGACGACAATATTTTGATTTGAAATAAAGAAAAACCTTGTCACTTGGTAATTGATGCTTTACTTCTAGCCGTATTCAACGGAATACTCTTTTCCACGGCCTCATCTATGATACCAAAGGACATTTGTCCCCAACGATCGCTCATATTGATAAATAAAGATAACTAGTCAAAACACATAAATTTGACGTTTATAATTTAAATTATTTTCATTTGACAGATAGTAAAACAAAAACTAAACAGGTTTATCACCGTCAAAATACAACGACAAGCTATATTTTCACTGTAGTTCAGATTCTATTGGCTGAATTTCAAAATTTGAAATCCACTGATTGGTTGTCAAGCAAGGAAATATATTGTCACACGAATCCACACGAATTTTTTTTTCAAGAATGTGTCTTTTGTTATTCATAGTCGAGACATATATGAATAATTTGGGAGAAGAGGTGATCCTGAAAATATCATTATGTGACTGAATGAGAGAGCACAAAAAATTGAGAAAATCGCATATTTTCGAATTTCGAGCACGTTTTACTCGAAAACGGTGCATTTTAAAGACAAAATTGTGGAGACATTTTTTGTCGAAAATTTTATGAAGTATATTAAAACGTCATTTGTTTTTGGAAAAAATGGATTTTTCGATTTTCCTCGGAAAATTCTTTTACTTTTAAGCAAAATTTTCCGTTTTTCCGCTACTGAAATGCTTTGTCATCATGAAAAAATATGCGCTGAACCCGTTTTGATTGACACTATAAGAAACTCGTCCACTACGTGAGTTTCGCGAATAAAAAATGCCGGTTCCACACAAGGTTAAAGTATCGGAAAATTCAGTGCCGGAAAATCCACACGAATGACTTTTTCAAGAATGTCTCTTCTGTTATTCATAGTCGAGACATATGAATAATTTGAGAAAAGGTGATCCTGAAAATATCATTATGTGACTGAATGAGAGAGCACTGAAAATTGAGAAAATCGCATTTTTTCGAATTTCGAGCACGTTTTACTGGAAAACGGTGCATTTTCAAAGAAAAACTTGTAAATACCTTTTTGTAGAGAATTTTATGCAGAATGTTATGATATTTATTTTTGGAAAAAATTGATTTTTCAGTTTCTCTCGGAAAATCGTCCATAAACATTTTACGGGTGCTTTCACGGTTTATCACCCTCGAAATTCGGATTCAGCGGGTTAAAATACATACATACAATACATACAAGAATAACTCCCTGCCACCGGACTACAGGCTGAAATTTTCATCACATGCTTCAAATGCGGCTTCAGACAGGAAAAGAGAAATAACAGCAAATATGTGCAACTGATCAAAAACTGTTTTGTTACAGCGCTGTTTTGTATGCGCTGTTTTATAAGGCGCTCTTTCGTTGCAGAGCCCAGTCATTGTATTGCCAAATTGTAGCTATTGTTTTATTAATTTTTCCGTCGACCGTTCATTTATGATGTATTTTAACGCACTCAAAATCATTCATTAATGACCCCTGTTAATGAATGATTTTCTATTAATCAACGATTTGATTATATGCAACCCAACATACATTGCTCTTATACATTTTATATTGGTTAGTACTATCTGTCATTATTTATTTGTCAATTTTCAAATAAAATTTTAGAAAATGTTTATTACACCAGTTGTCACTCGAAACCATATATGGTCCCGTGGCGTAATGGTAAAGTGCACCTGGCTTGCAACACTGATGAGGTCGAGAGTTCAAAACCCACCGAGCGTAAATTTTTTTTTTCTTTATTTCAATTTGAAAATAAATAATAAAAAATAAAATAAAACTACCACTGAGAAAAATTAAACTATCTTTGAGTAGAGTTAATATAAATAGAAATAGTGATTGTTTTTTATCGTAACGTTAAATAAATAAACATTGAAAATAAGATATCTGTATTTTTGAAAACTTCTGTCGACGGAAAAGTTTTGTAACAAACTCGTGAATTAAAATGGCGATTAACAATCTCAAACATTAACGCGCTCGCTCCGCTCACGCGTTAAAATATCTCGATTGTTAATCGCCCTTATTAATACACTTGTTCGTTAAATAACTATTAATGTTTTGCCTTAATAATTGTCGTCGAGTACAATTCTATGCAAAACATTGCATTTTTCAGGAATGCGTAAATGTATGAACAGTGCGTGAAAAATTACTTTACGCACAGTTTATGTTACTTTGAATAATTCGTAAATATTGTGTGAATACTTAAGTTCACAATTAGTTTTACGCACTGTCATAGAAAATAGCTATTTATATAACAAGTTGAAAAATAAGCGTGTTTTTGCACCACACGTGGCTACGCTCGTGTTCCAACACGTTGTGTGCAAAAACTCGCCATTTTGTAATGTTATATAGTCTTTTTGTGATTTCGTAGGAATCTTAATTCATTTTGTGAGAATTTGAGTCGGCTCTCACTGCTGCGAGCGCATTCCGGTCACGTGAGTCATCGCTTATAAGCTTCGATACCAACAGAGCAAATCGTTCCCCCTCTAGCGCCATCTCGTCGCGATTAGAACTATCTGGATCATTCAAGAAATAGTCCACCACGCTATAAAAAAAAATCTCCTTGACAAGACCGGCAATCTCAATCAGAGTCGGAGATCAGATATTAGAAGTATCGCTGAGAGAAATATTAATTAGAACCCACAGTACGGAATGAAAAATTAGAAATTAGTGTCAGTAAACATTTGAGCAGATAAATATTTTCAGTTGTATTTTGTGCTAAATGAATTATTTAAACCCAGCAAAGATTATTCTTACAACAATTGGAGTCAGAAGTGAAAACTGAAGATGAATTAAGTGCTCTGCAAATGACAGTTGAACCTCTTTCGCGTTAAATAGACCTGTGATCGGGAAGAAAGTGATTTGTCGCGGAGCGATAGACGTTTTTAGCGCGAAATAGACTAGTGGCCCGTATGAATGTGCGAAGTGGACAGTTTTGCGTATGAGAAAATAAACTGATAAACTGTTTGTGTGAAATAGACTTATATCCCGTTCAAAGACATTGAAATACATAACGTTTTCGAGGGGACTTCTTTTGGCCGATTTGAAGGTGTCGGAATTGAAGCAAGAGCTCGAAGAAAGAGATTTGGAAATAGGTAACTGATAAGAAGAGGCCACGCTCCAGAGAAGTCTCGCAGAAGGACTTATTGAAGAACGTGAAAACCCCGAAACATTTTTGTTCGAAGTTTCTGGAATCGATTAAAGTTCGATTATAAATCCACTAAACATGATACATAACGAACACATTTACCAAAGATAACTTTTGTAATATTGGCAAATCCTCTATATATGTTTACATCACATCGAAATGATATTACAAATAATATTTAATAAAAGATATATAAAATGTTGAGTATATGTTCCTCAGATATGTGTCAGACAGAGTAGTTATGTTATTTGTACGATGCTTGTGTTTAACCACCTCAAAACATTACTCACATGGGTACTGAAAACTTGGAATTGATATTATCTCAAAAAGTTTCTTATTTATTTCACAAGCTGTGATCGAGTGTTTTCAATTTTCATTGTGCATTTTTTTCGAAGGATAATCTGATGCCTTTCTATATTTTGATCAAAAATTCTGACTTGACTTTTTGCCTGCAATTTTCGAGTGATATGATTCTCGTACCAGCTGAAGTATGGTAGAAAGAATAAAACCATGAACAAATAGGTATTTTTTGGCAGATATTTGAGGTAGGCATTGAACTTTACACTACTGAAAAATATTCAATAAACGTCACCGATTCATTTCAGTATGCTGTTCAATTCATATATTTCCAAGATTTTTGGACTTTTTCAACAAAATTTTAAATTTCCACAATTTTTTTTCGAATTTTTCACACCTGCCATTCGTTATAAAATGGCATTATATACCTGTCCTTCACGACGATTTGATATTTTTATACAGCTAGGAAAATATTTAAAAAAAATTGCTGTTTTCAATATTCCCACATAATTTTCTCAAACTTTGTATATGTGTATAAAATTGAATTCTAAGCAACTTTTTCAAATAACTTTTTTCGCTATCTTGCCATTTTATCCGACTTTTTGATTTTTTTTAATTTCCCGCCATTCCAGCGATTTTTAGGTTATCGGTCATGCACAAACTTTTCCCAAGAATCTTTTTTCTAATACTCTAATAATAAACTTTTTTCCCATATGGTACATAGGTACTTTTTGCCGGTCACTGTATAATACACAAATATAAATAATAAATATAACTTCTGGAAAAATTAAAAATGTTATAGGTATAATGGACGTACAAGAAACGTACATGTTCGGACGTCCAGATGTCCGTTTCTGGGCGTCTTAAAGACGTCTTATTGATAGCTCGGGACATTCAGACCAAAAATTAACATAAACTGGATGACGCCCCTGAAACTCCTGTGCTATCTGGAGCATTTGTGTGCTAAGTGAGGTAGAATACCTCCACACCGCTAGATATGCGCGAAGCTTTTACGATAATTCTCGGTCTCAAAAGCAACGTATTAGGGCATACAAGCGGATCAGCCGAAGATGATGAATTCAATGAATTCAGTGAAGAGGTTCTTTTGAGTTAGGTTACGTTTGCCGAGTCATTTTGTTTGGAAGTAATCATCAGATGTTTGAAATATATGAATTGTAACAATTTTGTAAAGAAATATGTTGGGTTTTTATTGAGTGTTTTTATTTTGAGGGGCCCACCGACAGACATATTGTAATACATTCGAAAAATGTGTACATTCATAGTAAAATATTTCCCATAAAGATCACTTATATATTCATATCATCTTTTTCTGTTTGAATAACTGAATATCGTGTCATAATGTCTTGATGTCATAACGGAAAATAAACTTTCGTTAAAAAAAAACTGTATTGATGAAAATATTATTTGAATATTCGAATTTATTTCACTTTTTCAGATAATGTAACTGATGAAGAGCTACTTGAAGAGAAAGATCTGACCACCTTAGAACCAGGAAGCCAGGGATCGGAGACCAATGATGATATTCAAGAAAACTCAGAAATTTTCGGTGAACATTATGCTGATAAAATCGTTCTATAATACGAATTCACTATTTTTACCATGAAAGTTAAATAATCAGCCCTATACCAGTATTCATTGTTGTGTTACTTAATATTGTGTGTCGCCGATAAAAAAAATAACGATTATAGAGTGTGAGTTGAAAATAACAGAAGGGAATCTATTATTCAACAGAAACTTAGAAAGTTAGAAACTAGATGTCCTGTCGAACCAGGATTGCTCACTGCAATAATCCTATACAATAGGAATATCTTTGGGTCGAAGATCCATCAGAAAACAACTACTTTCCTGGCTAATACCACGACGAACGTTGAATTACATCCAATTAATTTCCGTGCAGAGTTCCTACATGGCTCGCCATTGCTAGTTGCATGGAAATGTTAATTGAAATATTTGGACCACCCCAACAATACCCACTTGTTCGCAAAGAACTAACACTATAACAGAAAGGAAACTATTATTTAACAATGAGCTCATCAAGTTAGAAACTAGATGGTCAGTCATACAGGATTACTCACTGCAATAATCTTATACGATAGGAATATACTTGGGTCAAAAATCCATCAGAAATGATGATGATTATTGAATGATGAGGGCAAGAACCCAGAAATCGATCTATAGAGGTGGTCCAAATGTTCAATTGATATTTCCATGCAACTGGCAATTGCGGAGATGCAATTCAACGTTCGTTGTGGTATTAGCCAGGAAAGTGGTTGTTTTCTGATGGATTTTCGACCAAAATATATTCCTATTGTATAGTGAGCTATCCTGGTATGGCAGGAAGTCTAGTTTCTAACGTGTTGAATTATAGATTCCTTTCTGTTATAATGTTCGTTCTTTGCGAAAAAGTGAGTACTGTTCAGATGGGCTGAGGTTGAAATGGCGCTCATGATTTGGTCAACACCAATCTACGGCTGGTGTCTAAGCTTTTGCCTTGACACAGATTGATAATTGGACCATTTGTTGCAAATACATTAGTCTGCAGAGACCTTCCAAGTAGCACACACATAGGTCATATATGAGTTGTACAGACGTCTAGAAGAACGTTCTCAAAAGTCTGTGACTTATGTCTTGTAATATTCTCATACGTCGAAATGTATGCAAATACGACAAAAAGGCGCACTTCTGAGACGTCACATCGACGTTATAAAGTAGTCGCAATGACTCGCAAATGCGAACAAGTGGAAATTGTTTAGTTGGGCTGAGGTTGAGATGGCACTCGAGGTTTAGTTAACACCGATCTACGGGTGGTGTCTCAGCTTTTGCCTTGACATATCTCCTGATTTCACACTTCACACCCTTAAACTTTTATTTGTGGGGTACAATCAGGGAAAGAATTTACAGGAGGGGAGAAACCGAACATCGAGTGGCTCGAGAGTTTCAGTAATTAGATCCAACTTAAATTCAAAGAGCCACAATTGCATGATGCCGTTGATATTTTCATTGGAAAGCTTTTGCAAAGTGAAGGTCAACATTTTGGACATATATTATTAAAATGATTCAGCTCCGTAGCACCTCTCTACATTTATTAGTGCACATGTTCGACATTTGGTAGATACACTTTGCATTTCATTATGATTCAAACCTTCCATGATATAAAACGATAAAACCCCGAAAAAAAACTCTAGATAGGCCTGATGCCGAATATTCAAGCAATGTTTTCAACTGAAGATAAGTCCCGTCGGGACTATTTATGAGGTGGGTTTCCAAATCAAAACATCTTTTTTAAAGTTTTTTGCTTTTTTATGGATATATTGGTTGAGTCTGATCTTGGGAGAAATGTAAACATTTAGCCAGGAATCACACTGATCGACTAGGACCGACCGTCCGCGACCGTCCACCTACGACCAAAATTTCCAACACGTATATTCTTATCGCACAACTCACACTGTATAATCGTCATTGACCGTCCTCGACCGTTTTTCAAAGACCATGTTCGAAATTGTAGTCTGCTGGAAATTTTGGTCGGTCTCACACTATCCTGACTTCAACAAAACTCATGTAAATAGGTTTATTTCCTACCGGAAAAATAAAATGTTCTTCTTCAGTATCACTACTGCTCATTATTTAAAGCAAAACTATTGATATTATGAATTTAACTTATTTTCAATAAATGAACAGACAATTCACATAACCTTTCGAATGTCAAATTAATGTCAGATTTACAAAATTATTCTAGTGGTCGGTAGTGTGGCAGTCAGTGTGACTTTGAAAGTTTTCATTGATCTACTTCTACTTTTGGTCGTAGGTGGACGGTCGCGGACGGTCGGTCTTGGTCGACCAGTGTGATTCCTCACTTAACCTCTACAAAAGTGGTTTGACGTTATTTTTAGGAAATTCAATATTAATCCAGTAACGACAGTCAAATTCGAGCAAAAAGTGAAGAATGAATTGTAGCACTCTGAAACTCGGCACATGTCATCTTGACATCATGTATTATTAGAAAAACAATTGTTTACCAAAAAATCAGGGATGAAACATAAAAAAAAATTCATTAAAAAAAATATAATTTTTTTTTGTTGTTATTTCAGAAAATATAAAACTTATCAAAAAACGATTTCGATAGGTTGAGAGATAATTCAATTTTCCACAAGAATGATTTTCTGTAATACCTAATGCAATGAATTAACATGTCCCATAAAACAAAATACTTTGTATAAAAATTGATATATAAATTGATTTAAAACTTTGATTTAAAATATCATGATAATTTAAAATACGTCAATAAAATTATTTATCTCCCGACAAGTCGTGTCGACCATGTTGGGACAGGAAAATATCAATTTTTATACCAAGTATTTTGTTTTATGGGACATGTTAATTCATAAATCACGGCGAGTGAAAGGGATAACTGTTGAAAACACACGAAATTCCTTAACAGCTCTTCAAAACAAATACGTCATTGCAAAATAGCCGTTCCTAGTAATAACGGTGTGAAAAAAGTGAGATAATTGCATATTCCCTAGCTCGCACAAGTATCTCGAAGACTTCTGAGGGTTGCTCGTAAGGGGGCAGCCTGTTGATGGTAATAACAATTTTAACATTTTTTTTTATTAATAAAACAATTCTGAGTAAACGCTTGAAATTTTCAGAGTGTCTTCTATTTTATCACTTGAAAACGACATATGCCTATCTTCTGCTCAGAAGATTTTGTCCACCATTTTGGAATAGAAAATTTCGCTGGAACTTTTAGAATAATAAATCTGATTATGAAATATGAATAATTTTGTGGTGATAGATACCTACCAAAATCATATTTTTTTTAAACAGAGGTAAGACCCTCTAAACATTGTAAATTACAAAATATTGAGGCAAGTATGAATGTTTTTTACATTTGCAATATATCTTCACAAGCTTGATGTAGGTTTACTGTAAATGATTTTTTTATTTTTCAAATAAAAAGTCACTATAATCTTCATTCGTAAAACATATGACAATTATTAATATTACTGCAATTTTCAAACAAATATCTTACTATAACTTTAATGAGAGTTGGTGGTGAAGCACGGATATTAGTTCTGCTAGATTATAACAGAGATTCAAAATAAAATAAGTTATGTTTTGTTTTAGTGCAAGAAGTGCAAGGTGCATTTGTTTGTTCCAGTGTTATAGCACACTAGCTACTAGGCTAGTTCTCCCGGTTCTCCCTATGGTATCGGACAAAGGGTGCCTCGTGGACACTAACCTCACTTCTTTACATCCCTTTGACTGGTTTCAATAACTGTCTGCAACATTCATGGGGAAATAACTGTCTGCAACATTCATGAGGAAATAACTGTCTGCAACATTTATGAGGAAAGTGTGGTAAGTGGGAAAATCGTTATGTAAACTTGATATGGAAATGTTCTTTTTTGGAGCTTCGTGAAACCGTACATTTGAAGGTAGTGTTCTTTTTATTTCATTCAAAGTTTGTGGTTTAATCCCATACTTCTTGTTGGATTCTTATATTTGCTAAATATCGATGCAATTTCAATAGGCGTCTCAAATCGCAATTTGACGTTTTCTGTAGTACTTTTGGATTTGCAGGTTTCAGATGGACATAAAAAAGGAATATTTTTTTTGCATCGAGAACTTTTTATAATACAATCATAATATATAACGGATTTTTTTCATGACAATATATCAAATTTACATTGGATGTTGCATTTCCTGAAGTATGCCACATATGTTGACTTCCGGTTCTTATTCAAAAGGAACAAAACGCATATAAGTAACTACCTTAACTAAAAATATTGTCAAATTTGCACCAGCCCATCAAACAGAAAATTGATATAAATTTCAAACGACTTGTTCTATAAATGATTTCCCACTTACCACATTTTTATTATTGTAAGCTCAATCTCATCTCTCACAGCAATTCTCAATGAATCACATGATATTTTTCTGGTAACTTCAGTTATACTCACATTAAATTAATTTTCTGTAAACTCGCAAAATCCAAGTTTTTTTTTTGTAAGTAAAGTAAGTAAAGTAAAATATCAATTAGGAAAGTGTTAGTTTTCCAAATAAGTAATAAAAGAGTGGGTGTTCCTTTAAAAAAAATAACTTTGTTATTTTCATGAGTCCCCAGAAAAACTTACTGCTGGGCTTCCCTGTTTGATTCTGGAATGGAGTCGTTACACTTCAATTTCTTGTATGCTAAATTCACTTCCGTGGTTGTCAGTGAAGAAGAGGCTTTATTTTTCAGCGATGGTTTTTATTTTTAAGATTGTGAAAGGTTTTCAACCAACGTATTTCAATGATGAAGACATACATCATCATAACACAAGGCAAAATAACAATTTTCACATAAATAAAACAAACTCTGCACGATGTATGAATAACTTAGTTTTAAAGGGTTTGAATGGATTTCAACAAACTTCCCACACATTTGAAAGAATCAAACCCTGTTATTATAGTTAAAAAAGTATATTATCTTTTTTAAGGTGAATTTTGATGGTTATTATTTTGTTATCCTAATATATTTATATTTTGTGGAAGGCGTTCGCGGCAATCGCTGATGGTTGTCCGGGTTTTAGACCGACGTTTATTTTGAGATATTCTCGACGTTTCGACAACACGAGTCGTTTTCTGGTGAATACTGATAAGTTTCAAAAGCTAACGCGTTTATATACCCAGTAATCTTAATCAGTTGTTTTGTTTGTTTGGTTTTGATAGCTTCGGTTCACGCCAAAACCATCAATAAGCGGTTTCCAAACGTTCTTGATTTCTACGCTGGGCTGACTGAATGCTCTGTTAGCTTGGATATAAACAGCTTCTTTAAATTTCCTTCTGAACCAGTGTTCTTCTCTGGGTGGTACTCCCGAATGTTTCCATTGAATTTGATGTTTTTTCTATGCATGCTCTGCGATACCGAATGTTGACGTGTCACCTTGCTGCGTAAAGCGTTTGTGTCTAGTCTCACCGCCAGTGGACTCTTGGTCTCACCGATGTACGAAGAACCGCATTCGCATCAGACCTCGTAAATACCATTCTTGGTGGAGGTGGTGAGACACAGATCACTCATTTTATTAGTAAATTCAGCTTGAAGTGCTTCCTGATCACTGCATATTGTCTCCGCTCTGTTGACGAGTGTCTTTTCGATGTTTTTTTTTTCCTATTTCCTGGAAAAAGGCCGCTTCCTCGCCCAAATGGACGGATGGGACCGATGGGAACTTCCTTATCCCCAGTCGTTGCCAACATTTACATGGAATAGTTTGAGAACCATGTCTGTCATCCAACCAGCTGAAAGCAAACCTAAGATATGGTTGAGATATGTTGACGACACATTCATCATATGGAACCATGGGGACCAAGAGCTCCAAAGATTTCTATCTAATGTTGATGGCGTAAGGAACAACATCAGGTTCACAATGGAGAAGGAAGTCAACAACTCATTACTCTTCTAGGACGTAAAAGTTGAGAGAAGGAGCGATTTCATCCATACATCTGTTTATAGAAAGAAGATTCACACCGGACAGTATTGGGCATTCGACTCTAACCACCCGAATTCAACAAAAAAGGCATCGTAAGGACACTTTCAAGAGAGCGAAGACAATTTGCAGTGATCAGGAAGCACTCCAAGCTGAATTGACTAATATAAGGAGTTATCTACGTTAAAACGGATAGCCGGAGAAAATCTTGGAAGATGTTAGAAGACCAGCCACCAACTCCAAACCAACCGAGGAAGTATAACCGGGGCTAGTAGTCCACCTACCGTACATGAAAGGAATCTTCGAAAATGTTAGAATTAGAAGGATCGGGGACGAGTACAATATTAAAAGCTCCTTCAAATCCGGAAATGCGTTAAGGGGTTTTCTCACGAAAACCAAACCGGAAAATGTCACCACCTCCACCAAGAATTCTATTTACGAGGTCCCATACGAATGCGGTTCACCGTACACCGGTGAGACCAAGAGACCACTGGCGGACTAGAGGAACACAAATGCTTTACGCAACGGGGTGACACGTCAAAATCCGGTATCGCAGAGCATGCATGGAAAGAACATCACCAATTTCGATAGAAGAATACGGGAGAACTACATAGAGAAGAACACTGGTTCAGAAGGAAATTTAAAGAAGCCAATTATATCGAAGCTAACAGAGCATTCAGTCAGCCCAGCATAGAAATCGAGAACGTTTGGAAACCGCTATTTATGGTTTTGGCGTGAACCAAAGAGGTGAAGATCAGCCTAATTACAATGGGCAGATAGCAGGTAGAAACGAATAAATTAATGCAACTCGATAATAATTAAAACAAAACAATTGATTAAGATTACCGGATATATAAACGTGTAAGCATTTGAAACTGTCAGTATTCACCAGAAGAAGACTGCGGATAGAAACAGTTGAAACGTTTTGATTTATACAAATTATAAGACGATGGAAGTCCAAAATAAATGTACTCAAGCTACCTCATCGTCTACAACCTTCAAACAAACGGCATATTCTATTTGAAATAACAAAGTATTTACAGATTCCTAATAAAAGCAGCAATACTGTATTGAATAAAATATTTTATACAGATATAGCATGTTTGATTATCCACGCCCACAAATTTTGAAATGATCTTTTTTTCCATTATCCAGGTACTTCTAATTTTTCATATATCATCAAACACCGAGTACATAAAGTAGAATTGTTTAATTGAAAGAGTTTGCATGTTGAATATCCAGTTCTATTTCTATTTTTCAGTATTGAAAACAGAAACAACTGCCAAAGAAGATAAGAGGAGAAATGAATATGAGATATTTACATTGTGAACTCATGGATATCGATTTATGGAATGACAAAACACAAAATTTTATTGACAATATTTATATTTGTTTAATGAAATCATCAATTATCAGTTCGTGAACACAGATTCAAATAACAAAGAACTTTTAGTTATCAAATCCTGTAAAATATGACTCATTTTTACTTTCGAGATATAAAGGTAACAAAAACTAATACGTCCAAATAAAAAAATAGATTGGAATCAAACAGAATTTTTTTTTCTAAAATTCAATCAATTATATTATCAGAAAGTAAACCTTTGATGAATAAATTTTCTTTAGCATCTACTGCAGTCCTCAGCCCAATTAATTCCCTCGAAAAATCTTTATTACTCATAATATCTAAATCCATCGTTTTAAGTTTCTTCATTGTGTTTTTGATAATGGCATCTCCATCCTGAAACAAAATAAACACTCAAGTAATGTGTTGGATGAATGATGCTCCATCAAAAGAAATAATTGAATGTCCAATTATATGGACATGGTGAAGTAACGATGAAAGTATTAACAAATCTAATTAGGTACTTTTCAAAACAAAACCGCAAACATTTCTATATTTCACTAGACATAAGTAATATGTTGAATGGACGAACTTCCATAAAGAAAAATAAATGTTCAAGTTGATGTGTTATGTTGAAGTAGTGAAATAGTTTTTCCAAATTTTATTTGGCAATTTTTTCAATAAAACCCCACCAGATGCTAATGTAATAATTAGAAATTTTTAGTGGTAGACTTTGCCACTTGAAAAATACATACAGTCATTCAACAGGGTATAATAGTAAATTAAAATATGAGTAGGGAACGTGATCTCAAAAAAAGGGGATAAAACAAATAGTGATAGCCTCAGAGTAAAATTTGATAATCTAGTAGTGAGTGGTGATATTTTTGGGGAGGATGCTACTGCAGCCAAGCCCCCCATGCATTCCCCTGTTCTTCTCATCTAAGTCAGTGGTGCCGCTATAATACTCCAAAACTTAAATAGTGAGAAAACTAAATTTTTCATGTTGGGTAACAGAGCAAATGGAGAATGAAAATCTGCAGATCAGGGGTGAAAATATGAACACTTGATACGAAAGCTTGCGGTACGACTCATGTCAAACTCGATAGGGTTGAGTGTTCATAATTCCACAGCCGGGAATTGAAGTGAAGCTATTGTCGGCCGGATCTCATGAAGTTTGGTGGGATTTTCGTTCCAGTAGGTTTGCCAGGACATTCAAACAGAATTTTTGAGAAATGTTTTAGATCCAATCAGCAAATTCATTTCCAGTAATCCCCACGTGTGATGGAGAGAAGATTAGTGTATCGGAGATATTCCCATTGTAGTAAGATCGCTGGCAATATCGTGTATAGTTTGCACAAGAGGGTGATCTGATTTGATGGAGTGGATAGAAGCTAGCGAGCCTGTGCAGATTGGGACGTTCCGAAGGTCTGGTGTTATTGAATTTAGTGCCAGGAAAATTGAGTACAGTTCGCCTGTATGAACTGTGGCAGAGATGGAAGCATAGGTGAACAAAATGTTATATAATAATTCGAATGATTCAAGAGGAGTTCGTTTTTCGTGTTGCGGTATGACGTAAGTGAGAGGTTGAATTTTGGTAGCGATTTAGTGCCAGGGAGTAAGGGAGATATTGGACAATATATTGTGTAAAAGATTGTAATTTTGGATGATGAGTTATAGGATTCGTAGGAGAAAGTTTTAGTAAGCTGTGGGCAGGATTTTCAGGACTGGCTGCAATTCCAGCGAAATATGTCAGAAGCAGTTGTCTGTGTAGTCTTAGAGAGGGATTTCATTAGCTTCCGGGCATAGACTTATTGAGGGAGTTGATCGAAAGGCTCCAAGACAAATGCTCACATGGAAGTATTCTCAATTGTGTCAAGAGATTTCAGATCGGATTTAGACGCTGACTATGTATGGTGGCTTCATATAAAGGGTGTTATATAAGTAACTGGCCAAACTTGAATGGGTCATTCTTTGAGTGATTTCTAAGACGATAAGTTTATATAAACATAGGTCCGATAATGCTCCTTTTTCAAGATACAGATTGTCAACATTTTTGAAAGATATTGTTTTTCGTCAATATCTTGAAAATCTTTCATCCTGTTTGAAGTTTGGCAGTGTTATTAAGGGTAGTAAGGGGCTAATTCAACCCTAACTAGATGACGGAAAGCACCTAAACCAACATTTCTGACAGAAAAAATGTGTGCCACTGGTTTTTTGCAGTTTTTGTATTTGTTCCATATTGAGCAACTTGAACTATTTTTTTTTCACATACATAAGTTTTTTCGCATTTTTATTTGTTGTTGAGAACAAACATAAAAATCACTTTATTGCATGTCTCTGGGGAAACAATGAAAATTTTAAGTACTAAACCTTAAAAACTGGGGTATACCTGTGATTTTTTCAAATATCAATAGTCCATTCTAGTCTTAGAAATTCTTATCAAAATTAAAACGAGCAGGACACCCCAATTTTTGATGATTCAGTAATTAATTTTTTTTGTTTTCTCAGGGACGTGCGATAAAGTGATTTTATGTTTCTTCACAAAAACGAAGCAAGCTACAAAAACAAATCTAAAAATAAAAAAGTTGTAACTAATTTTAGTTGCTCAATGTGAAACAAATACAAAAACTGAAACAAAAAAACAGTGGCATGCATTTTTTCTGTGAAAAATATTGGTTAAGGTGCCTTCCGTGACGCCACCGAATATGATAATTTTGACGTAGTAAGGGTTAAATTAGCCCCTTACTACCCTAAATAATACTGCCAAATTTCAACAAAATCGGTTAAATCGGAAGTTTACGAAAAAAAAAAACGATTTCTTTTAAGAATGTTGAAACCCTGTATCTTGAAAATGAAGCATTATCGAAACGATGAATATATCAACTTTTCGTCTTAGAATCATGCTGTATATGAAGCTACCATAATCTAGTCGTGAACGAATGCGAGATCTAGATTTTGAGCAAACCATTTTCTTCTGCACCCCATTGTTGCGATAATGTTTTCGGGACGTTCATTCTCAGCAAACAGTCTGGACTTTGTATTCTTGATATACTGTTTCCAACTGAGTCTGCTGTCGAAGGTAAGTCCTAATATATTATGTTGGTCTATGACTGAGAGGTCAGTACCATTTAGTGATACTCTTGGGATCTGAATGCTGTAAGATCATCTGGTAAATTTTATTATCTTAGATTTCGTAGCATTTTATCCATGGACAGGAATAATCGATATGAGTTCTCATCAAATGAAATCAAAAAGGAAGTTTGCATTTTATAGTTTTCTGCAGGAAGTATTATATGAACTTGTCGACGAAAAGACAGGATGTCATTGTATTCATCTCTTGGAATACCAGCTCTCAAGAAATTGATCGGAGAGGCAAGTTGTAAGCCATAGTCTTTCAGCAATGTTTCAAATAAATCATTGAAAGGCAGACATTCGAGATAATCAATTGCTTAGCTGGTGTCATTAGTCTTCTAACGGGAACGTCAATTACACCCACTCGGATGATAGAATGATTTTGCATGAGTTCATCGACAAATTCGACATGTTTCAGTTATATGCAGATTCTATTGATTGATATTCTAGAGGCGAATATGTTTTTGGGGTCTACTATATCTCCAACAGATTTTACTAATCAAATAGCTTCAAGTCATCACCATAGTGGAAAAGAATACCTTGGTCCTTCTTGGGAAATGTTTGAGACTTTGCTACATCAACATAAGAGACAGGAGCGGGGAAAGTGGCATTATTGGATGAAGACAGTGTAGTATGCATGTTCTCTAAGCTGTTGGTGGTGTTGTTGCCTATGTAGTCAAAGGCAACTTGAGCTGGATTGTTGATGATTGTAGTTTTGTACCTCTAGTGCCTGCAATCGTAGATACAGCATAGCTGTATTGTTGGTTGCCGGCGTTTTCTGATCTGCTTCTTGTGAGGGAGATGGCATTAAAGGGGAGTTTTGTCACTCTAGGGTTTGGAGGAGTGAGATTTAAGTTATCAAGCGGGTCCGTGGGTCCTCTTTTTTATCTAGGTTGTGGAGATTCTAGGGTTTGCTCTGTTTGAATGTTAGTGGCTCCGGGAGGATCATTGTCGATATTTTCTGTTTGTGTGTTATAAGATGGCGATTCATTAACTGTATGATATTTGGACAGTTCGCTGCTAGATGGCCCTTTTCTTTGCATAGAAAGTATACCATTTTATCCATGGACAGGAATAATCGATATGAGTTCTTATCGAATGAAAACAAAAAGGAAGTTTGCATTTCATAGTTTTCTGCAGGAAATATTATATGAACTTGTCGACGAAAAGACAGGATGTGACTGTATTCATCTCCTGGAATAGCAGCTCTCAAGAAAGTGATCGGAGAGGCAAGTTGTAAGCCATAGTCTTTCAGCAATGTTTCAAATAAATCATTTGGTATGGAGAGGCAGACATTCGAGATAATCAATTGCTTAGCTGGTGTCACTAGTCTTCTAACGGGAACGTCAATTACACCCGCTCGGATGATAGAATGATTTTGCATGAGTTCATCGACAAATTCGACATTTTTCAAGTATATGCAGATTCTATTGATTGATATTCTAGAGGCGAAGTATATGTTTTTGGGGCCCACTATATCTCCAACAGATTTTACGTAATCAAATAGCTTCAAGTCATCACCATAGTGGAAAAGAATACCTTGGTCCTTCTTGGGAAATGTTTGAGACTTTGCTACATCAACATACGAGACAGGAGCGGGGAAAGTGGCATTATTGGATGAAGACAGTGTAGTATGCATGTTCTCTAAGCTGTTGGTGGTGTTGATGCCTATGTAGTCAAAGGCAACTTGAGCTGGATTGTTGATGATTGTAGTTTTGTACCTCTAGTGCCTGCAATCGTAAATACAGCATAGCTGTTGGTTGCCGGCGTTTTGTGCGAACGTGACGTCGATGTCTTCAGTGCAAAGAAGAATTTGTCACAGTCAACGGTAAACAAAATTTGGTAAATTACGGTAAATCACCGTATTCAATTTGGTATTTTACCCCATAATTTACCGACTCATATCACTGATAATGAGTAGGGAGACAAACCAATATCTAAGACCCTGATGAATTGTGACACTACTTACACTTGGGAGTTAATGAAAATAAAAAAAGAAAAAATAACACATCAATTTTCTCTGCAACCTCTACCAAATACATAATTTCTATCAAGAAAAAAACTATACAAAGATCAAAACTACAACACTTTCACATGACGAACGTTCGCCAACAAAATTCTATAATTATGTCGAAAAAAAAAAAAGTGTATATTCCACTAATCTGACAATTTCCGATTGACGATAAGAAGTAGGTGGGTTACAAACTTGTAAAAAAAAAACGTCATCTCGACTTTCTCGAGCGTGGCTAAATTTTTTTTTATTTTGAAGGTAATAATTCAACGTTCACAAATAATATATAATCTGACGATTTCCGCAAGCCGAAGTAAGGAAAAATAATCGATAAAGTTTAATGCATGCAGCTACGTGATGCCGGTATTCCCCTTCTCGCGTTTCTATTCCTCTCTCACTCTTTCTCTATCTATGACTCTCTCACTCCGTCCCCACTTTGGGCACAGTATAAGACATATACAGTAATATTTCTCCGGCCAAATTATGGAGCCAGAAGAGGAATATGATTTTACCGACGAAGATGATGATTAAAATAAAAATTCTCAAAAAAAATTATATTTTTTATACTTATTTTCTCATAAATAAAAGTTTTGTACTTCAAAGAATATATACTGTTTTATTTGCATGCTATTTTTTCAGCTCTTTAATTTGTTAAGTTAAAAGATTTGAAAAAATACAAAAAAAAATTCTTTCCATTGTCAGGCGAATCCCTCCAGATAATCGTCAGATTATGAGACAGCACGTTTAAGGTATATAAATGAACCATATATATGTTAATCTGACGCGCTCGAGTATTTCAAAATGGCGATTTTTTTTGCACATTCTAATAATGGCCGCGAGTTTAGGTCACATCCAAATCGTCAGATTATTATATAAGAGCCTTCTTTTAGGTTCACTTAACATCTCCTTTGAAAATCTGACGCGCTCGATTACATTTTTTTTTTTCCGTTTTCAACCCTTACGCGCGACCACTCCTATCATGGAAACAATCCGATTAACTTACGTATGTTTTCAAAAAAACATAGGACATGGATGCTATTAATATCTGACGCGCTCGAGTATGTCCATGCAACTGTTTTTTTTTACATTTTTGAAAATTTATAGCCGCTCCCCCCACCGATGAAAGTGTATATATTATATGACATTTTTTTCTTCTTATCATCCAAGCTTCGCAATCCAATAGGTCTCTTCGACGCTCGAGTAAATCCCGATTTAGCATCCTGGGCTCCCCTACTATAATTACACCTCAACAACGTGGCTTTCTAGGCAAAAAATCGACAGTGTCAAACTTATCTATATTCAGTGATGATTTATCAATAAATATTCAGTCCCACTTAGTAGCAGGTAGATATGATATATATAGACCTAGCAAAGGCTTCTGATAAGGTCAATCACATAATCCGTTTTGGTAAATCAAAGAGTATTTTCACTACATAACGATCTAATTGAACCATCTAGGAATTTAATTACTTTTGTGGTAAAGGGGAAAATACTTCTTGTTCTCGGAGTATAGTATGTTCAATACAACTTCTCTAAAATATTTAGGTACCTCAATATTAGGAGTTTCTCAACTATGCCCACTACTTTGCAAACTCTTCGTAAATTACATTTGAAATCTCAAATTCAAATTCTCAATATATGCCGATTGTGAACTGTTATAAAAAGATCTACAGGGTCCTGCACCTGCGCTCCGGTGGTCCATAACTTATAAACGGCGCAACTTAAAAATTTATTTCTAGTACAAGCATGTTTTCTTCTCGGAAGAGTATCTTTGAAAAATATTGCGATGTATACGAGATGACCCAGAAAAGTGCACCAAACCAAAGTTATGTTTTTTGTAATGGTTGGATAGATATTGCTTTTACTATTGAAAAAATATGGAATCATGTATGTTCATCAACGTTATTTCAAAGCTATTTCCTGATAATTTGTTAGTAGCAAATTACAGCAATAATTTTTTCACGTTGTATGATTGGATCTTTGTCATTCACTTGTGAGATTTCTATAGCAACTAAGATTCGTGGATCTAGTTAAAATTATCCAAAAATTACCACCACTTGTGTAAATACTGTTGATTCTTAGTAATATAAAGCATGGAAATGAGCAAATCCAGTAAAACTGTAGTACTTACTGTCGTTCATAAATTAATTTCTCCAAGAACTTGAAAAATGTAGGTATTCAAAATAATGTAGATACATGCACATTACTCAGAACATGCCGTTTTTCAACCTTCACTTAATGCTAGATACTTTCAGTTGTTAAATACCAAAATATGAATATTTAAATTTTCTATACTTACTGCAACCAATTTTCTTTTGACACCATCTTCAAAATTATCTATAAATTTCATTCCACTCTGATGTTCCAACTTCTTTTGATACTCTAGTGCATCCTGAAATGAAATAATAAAAATTAAAAGAATAATAATAAATACTCACAATAAAAATTGGTAAGTATGTAAAGATAGTAAAAGATGAAGAGTTATAATATTTTTGGTAAAAAGGAGGGTATGCTTTTGATATGGAAATTTGGGTTATTCATGAAAAAACAAAAATATATTCAAATTATTTCAAATGCTTAGAAATGAGTAATGTAGTAGAGCATTAAAATTTTTTGCAATCTAGAATAAAAGTTATCTTCTACATTGACCGTCAAAAAGTATGTACCACATGGGAAAAAAGTTTATTATTAGAGTATTAGGAAAAAGATTCTTGGGTAAAGTTTGTGCATGTCCGATGACCTAAAAATCGTTTTTGACACATGTCACGTGATCGCTGGTATGGCGGCAAATTGAAAAAAATTACTATGAAAAGACAAAAAGTGGGGTAAAATGGCAAGATATCAAAAAAAGTTATTTGAAAAAGTTGCTAAAAATTAAATTTTATTCTCATATACAAAGTTTGAAAAGATAATGAGAGAAAATTGAAAATAGCAATTTTATTAAATATTTTCCTAGCTGTATAAAAATATCATATTATTATCCTATGAATAGCTTGACCAAACCGAAACATTTGCATTTCAATGACAATGACAAAACTTTCTCATTTTCTCTACACCAGTAAGCACTAAATTAAAAAAATTGGATTTTGTTAAAACCCTGGCTGTTACATTGGTTCGTATCTAACAGTTATATCAGAATTCCACGACCATTGTGATGACATGACACTCCAGAAACATGGTGTTTTCCAGATTATAATCAAGTTTCGATGATAATCGTGCCAGAGCGTTTCACTTCGCATGCAATGTTGAAAACTCAAGCCTCTTTAATTTGACGCACATTTTTGAGATTATGTGCGAAGTGAAACGTTCGTGCACGATTATCATCAAAAATTGATTATATATATATATATATATATATATTTCCCTATCATCGCAATAATAGTGGAATAGTGATATAACTGTTAGATACGAACCATTGTAACAGCAAGGGTTCTGACAAAATTCAATTTTTTTAAATTAGTGCTCTCTGGTGTGGAGAAAATGAGAAAGTTTTGTTATTATCATCAGAATACAAATAATTCAGTATGGTCAAGCTATTCATAAGAAAATAATTTGACATTTTTCTACAACTAGAAAAATATGTTAAAAAAATTGCTATTTTCAATATTCTCACACTATTTTCTGAAACTTTGTATACATATGTGTATAAAATTGAATTCTAAGCAACTTTTTGAAATAACTTTTTTCGATATCTTGCCATTTTGCCCGACTTTTTGCCTAATCATAGTAATTTTTTTCAATTTGCCAAACCAGCGATCACCTGACGTGTCAAAATCGATTTTTAGGTTATCGGACATGCACACACTTTTCCCAAGAATCTTTTCTGCAATACTCTAATAATAAACTTTTTTCCCATATGGTACGTACTTTTTGGCGGTCACTGTATAATAAGTTCATATCAATTATTTTCACAAGTCTCTCTCTCCTTTTGTAGATATACATGATAGAATAGAAGAATAAAATAGAATAGAATTTATTCGTACTGCCACAGCAACCACTATAGGTGGATATACACGTCAAACACAGATGTCAAAAGTCTCAAAAATACATATAAGACATAGATACTAGTCCAAAATATATGATAGCAAACAAAATCAAATTCACAACACTAAACATACAAATACATAGATATCAAATATCAGTTAAATCAGTCAAATATCGGTTAAATTAGACAGCAGTTCATAGTAAGCTTGATGCATAGTACTCATCGATGCTATAATAAGCCCCTCTACAATAGTTATTTATGATACAAGTGTTAAAAGTGGCATTTTATTTTGTGAGTGGGGAATATTGCGAAACGAGCGTTAGCGAGTGGAGCAACCCCACGAGCAAAATAAAATCACTTTTAACAAATGTATCATACAAAATTTTTTGTTCAACAGGTACTGCTAGTAAGAAAAAAACAAAAAAAAATAAGATCCATAAGGATTCGAACACACGATCTTTGGATTACAAGGCTGACTGACAGATACTTCAAATATAATAAACCCCAACGCACTTTATTTATGAATGTCATTATTTGTCAGTGATGAAGGACATTCTACAGTTGGACTAAATACTACTTCGTTTGTAACTTCAAAAGGAATTAGTATTATCAATTGCGCAAACGACCAAATACATGTGTGAACTTTTATAAACGATTCCTCTTGAGTAGGTGTTCTGATTATAATATCTGATTGAAGTGTTTCTATTAGAGATATCTATATTACTGAGTATCCATCATCTCATCTGTCATTTTACTTTTAACACTAGTGTTAAAAGTACTTTTAACACTAGTGTTAAAAGTGATTTTGTGAAAACGTCAGTTTTTAGTTCATGTGTCAATGAATTAAAAACGTCATTTTTAATGTCAGTTGTACAAAAAATAATTTTTTCAGGGCATTTTTAAATTTACCTATTGGCATATCTCTGATAACTTGAGGTAGATAGTTATAAAGCTTGATACCTGTATAGTTTGCAGATTTCTCAAATTTCGACAAGCTATGTTTTGATATCATAAGGTCATTGGCATTTCTTGTGAAATAAGCATGGTGGTCAGAATTTTTAGATAGTCTACTTAGGTTGAGCTTGATATGCAACAAAGTCTTTAAAATGTAGACAGATGGTAATGGAAGGATGCAGTTGTCCACAAACACCTGCCTGAATTATACGCTTTTGTTTAACGAATATTTTTTTAGCGTTCACAGAATGACCGTGTCATCAGCAGAACTCTAAATTGAACCATCTATCTTCATACTTAGTAATCTGTTAATATATATTGAGAATAACATGGGTCCAATCACAGTTCCCTGTGGTATACTATAGGTAATTTCTCTTTGTGAACTGACAGCATCATTTATTTTAACTATTTGTTTACTGCCAACCAGATAACTTCTGAAAAGTTGTAGAGTATTCCCTCGCATTCCCGAACTCTCCAGTGCCTCCATAAACTGGACATGGTCAACAGTATCAAAGGCCTTTGCTAAGTCCAAAAATACACACAATGCCGGTCGTTTGTTATCTATATGATCGTTTACTTCACCTGTCAGGACAGCTATTGCATCGTTTTTTAAGAGACCTTTTCCAAAACCGTACTCTTTGCAAGAAATCAAATTATATTTTCAAGGAACTGCATTATCCTAGCGTTGAGTGCTTTTTCGAATTTCTTGCTGAAGCTTGATATAAGCGATATTAGCCTATAGTTGTTGATTAATTGCGGGTTCTCTTTCTTAAATATGGGGTAACAATTGATTTTTTGAATGGGTTTGGGTACTGAGATGTTTGGAATGTTATTTATTAGAGTTGTTAGGTGGCGTGTAATTTCCAAAGCTATCTCCTTGAGTTCTTCCGCTCTGATACTATCATATCCTGGTGATTTTTATTGTTTAGGGATTTTATTATTTCCATTATTTCATTTTCAGTAACAGGTTTGAGGAAAAATTAATGTGTATTCACAGTATGTTTTTATGGTGTGTTGATGTTCTTGATTATTTCCCATAATTTCTTTGGAATGTTTTGGCTGTTTTGTATTTTATTCTGATGAAACCTCAGTTTTGCCAATTTTATTAGTTTGTTTGTATAAGCCCTGTATTGTATGTATTTATTTCTTTTCGTGTTGTTATGTATACCTTCTTTGTATTCTCGATGTGTTTTTATGAAATGACAAGTCCCTCTGTGATCCAATTATTTCTTTAAGTTTCTTGTCTTCGTATCCGTTTACTTCGTATATTCTGTTTTACCATTCTGCTAATAGTGTCAGTTAAATAATCCGCTTGCTTGTCAGTAGATTGTAGGTTGGTGTGATAGGTCTAATTCCAGTTCAGTCCAGTTCTCTGATATTCTGCCTTACTAGTTCACATTGGACGTATTTTTTTACCCTTATCTGGTTTGTTGTTGGTGATTTGTTTTCATTCGGTATTTCTAATATGGTACTTTTATAATAATGTTCTGTCTGTGTCGTAAACTCCTGAGATACATGTATCATATAAAGATTTACATATGATCTTAAAAATATGTGGTTGATGCATGTTTTTGACTCACCTTGTATTCTTGTATTTTTTTTAATCATAGAGATGAATTTATATTCGCTCATGTTATCGAGGTAATTGGACACTGTTTCTATTTCTTTGTTTATATCTAAATTCATATCTCCCATAATAATATGATTTACCGAATTATAATTTTTCGTGTTCTCTAGATATTCTTGAATTTGTGTAACAAAATCTTCTGCATTTGTAGAAGGAGATCTATACAATGCCGTTATCAAGGTAGAATGATTTTCAATATTCAACTCGGTTTGTATTGCATTCAGCGATATTTATGATTTTATGAGCATACTTAATTTCATCTTTCACATACATGATAACTCCATTGTTTTTATTATAGTCGCCTCCACTATACCACAGTTGATAGCCCTCTAGATTATATTTATCTTTCCATTTAGGCCTGGTTTTTAATGTTCCAGTTAGAGTTGCCGATGGTTTAGAATGTGAAACTTCGAACATCATTTGATAAATGTCTTTCACAGTCACACACATGTCTAACAGTAACATAAAAAACTGGACATCAGAGACATTAAATGTTTCTGTCACAACAATTAAATCTAAGTCCGTAGTATGTTGACCTAAGAATATTTTTAGTTCATCGATTTTTTTTAAACTCCTTATGTTTTGATGGAATATTATTTTGAGGATTTTATTTGAGTCTTTTCCAGTCATAATATCGTTCAGATCCTTCAATGTCATTTAAGTCTAAAGTATTTATTGATTCACAGTTACAGTGTCTCATAAGTTCTTCCATGTCAGTGGGTATGTGATTTGTGAAAAATTCTTTAAGAGGGGGTTAACCCTATTAGTGGCTATTGGTGAAACAAGGAGCAGAAGAAATCAAAATACTCGGAGCTCGCTCAATGAATTCGAGATTTTTTTTCAACATCTGAATTCAAAAGGTTGGATCTAGGCATCTTTTCAATTTTTGTCAAAAATGACCTTGAAAAAAATTGCAGAAAGGACCACGCACGTTTCTTATGGAAAATGGCTTTCCGTGAATTTGTCCGAATTTTTGGTATGGTGTAGATCTGGATGCACTGATCAAAAGTGTCCATTGCCAAAAACTCCAAAAATGGACAGTTTTCGAGATATGGCTCTATCAATGTAATTTTTTTTGGATTTTTTGGATTTTGACACATAATCAGTTCACTCTCATACTTAGGAAAAACCGAGTTTCAATGATTTCACTGCAGGAATCGATTGAAAAATTATTCTTCCTTCGTTTCAGATACTGCCATTTGAAGAAATTATTATACACTGCTCGACACTGACAATGTAACTGGACTATTATTTCCAATTTCTATAGTCCAGTTTTTGTAGAAACAAAAACTTCTGAATGGCTCAAGGTATCACAGAATCACATATATTCAACACCTTTCGATAGGGGCACTAGAAAAATAATATTCGATACACACTCTAGGAACTGAATCTGAGATACTTTTTTTTTTTTAAATAGTTTCCTAGTCGTCGAAAAAATAGTGGTAAATGCAAAATGGGCATATAGAAAATCGTTCATTATGTAGGCTCACGACATAAATACTCGTATCGAATGCAGTTTGTTTATACCGAGTGTTAAATATCAATAGAAACAAGGGAATACAAACCCAATAATCATTTCTAATCGCTAATCGAACCGTTAAGGCAAACGGATCCGTGAAAATGTCTGAATATATGATATGATGTGGATTTCGATGCACTGATCAAGTGTCTATTGCTACAGAATACAAAAATGGACAGTTTTCAAGATATGGCCGTATCAATATCTGATTTTTTTATTTTTTTCGTTTTCTAGATTGTGGCCCATAATCGCTTAGCTCTTATACCCAACAAAAACAGAATTCTATCGATTTCTGCGCAGGAATTGACTGAAAAACAGTTGTATTTCATTTCAGATACATCCATTTGGAGAAATTAGCATACACTGCTCGTCACTGGCGATGTAGCTGGGCTATTATTTTCAACTTTTGTATTTCCGTGTTCGTAGAAACAAAAACTCTTCATTTGTTCTAGTTCTAACAAACATACTTATATCCAACACAATTCAATTGTGGCATTTGAAAAAATAATATGCGATACACACTCTAAATATGATTTGAATTTTTTTTGAAATATTCTCCTGGCCATCAGGAAAATAGTGGAAAATGCAAAATGAGAAACTAGAAAATCGTATTTATAATGTACGCTGACGAGATGAATGCAGTTTGTTTATACCGAGTGTTAAATATCAATAGCTCCAAGGAAATAACCCAAAAATCATTACTTCTGTTATTGTTAATTGAACCGTTAAGGCAAACGGATTCGTAAAAATATCTGAATTTTTTATTCGGTATAGGCAATAGCTTTTTCAGTTGAAAAATTTATGAGTGGGAGGTCAACAATAGTTGACATTTCATACGAAAAATATTCAATTTGTTAATGGACAGATTGAACCACACTTAATTAACCGTGTTCACTTCATCAAACATATTGATTCTTCACAAAAATTATATTGATAGGTACGGTTCTTGGTTATGCATGGTATTTGCAAATGTTGTAATATGTCTCTGGTAATTAACGGCAAATCCAAGTTTGGAGGGACGAAACGTAACTTTCTGGCTGCAGACATCGTTTGACTCACAGCTGAATTAAATATTCGAAAATAATTTAAAAAAATCATTTGGCAAAACTTGTATGACTTTGCATATAATTTTTTTTCTGAAAAGCGTCCCAAATTAATCTTCTGTAAACAGATCGAGAAGTTATTTTGTATGTATTGGAGTAGAATTTGCAACTGTGGGTCGGTTTGTAGACCCCTATCCTGGCAATAATAATCTAGCAACCGTCTTCAACTGAATTGTAGGAGCAAAATCTTGACATTGAATAACTATTCTTGATTATGAGTGTTGACAATCTTCGAATATTTGCTAGTGAATCGCAAACCATAAATGAATCGCTCGAAATCTTTACAGTCGTTTTGTCCTTTTTTCAGATAGGTTTTTTGGAAATGGTGTTTCATCCGTCACATTTCTAACGTTTGAATATCTCAGCTCACATAGATGCTGTCATGATATACAAGGAGGTAGAGAAATAAAAATAATGGTAGGCTTTGAGAAAATCGGAGAAACAACAATCATTAATGTCAGAGTATCTGTCATTGAGTTCAAATTCATTGTTTTCGATTTGTGAAGTGAATCTTTCAAGTGATGGCATATTTCAATAGAATCCAGTGCTTTGTATATAACACTAGGCTTGCTCCTGGTCGAATGCAGTCAATCCGTGGAAATGAAGAACAGGTTAAACGAGAAGTAGCCATTTCGAGACGTGATGCAAACGGCTATCCTCCGCTTGCAATTATAGACCAGATAAGAATTTGTATAAACTGTAACACAACTGAACCGGTGGTCTCAGTTTTTCAAATCCATATAGGCTTTCGGCTGAGAAAAATCTGGCCGCTAGGCCCAGACATCATTGAATACATTGACTCCGGCCGTGAAAGTCTACATTCTCTCATCAGTTATCGGTTCAATTAACAATTAGAACTGATTTTTCAGTATGTATATTTAACACTCGGTATAAAAAATCTGCATTCGATACGAGTATTCATCTCGTCAGCGTACATTATAAATACGATTTTCTAGTTTCTCATTTTGCATTTTCCACTATTTTCCTGATGGCCAGGAGAATATTTCAAAAAAAATTCAAATCATATTTAGAGTGTGTATCGTATATTATTTTTTCAAATGCCACAATTGAATTGTGTTGGATATAAGTATGTTTGTTAGAACTAGAACAAATCAAGAGTTTTTGTTTCTACGAACACGGAAATACAAAAGTTGAAAATAATAGCCCAGCTACATCGCCAGTGACGAGCAGTGTATGCTAATTTCTCCAAATGGATGTATCTGAAATGAAATACAACTGTTTTTCAGTCAATTCCTGCGCAGAAATCGATAGAATTCCGTTTTTGTTGGGTATAAGAGCTAAGCGATTATGGGCCACAATCTAGAAAACGAAAAAAATAAAAAAATCAGATATTGATACGGCCATATCTTGAAAACTGTCCATTTTTGTAGTCTGTAGCAATAAACACTTAATCAGTGCATCGAAATCCACATCATATCAAATATTCAGACATTTTCACGGATCCGTTTGCCTTAACGGTTCGATTAGCGATTAGAAATGATTATTGGGTTTGTATTCCCTTGTTTCTATTGATATTTAACACTCGGTATAAACAAACTGCATTCGATACGAGTATTTATGTCGTGAGCCTACATAATGAACGATTTTCTATATGCCCATTTTGCATTTACCACTATTTCTTCGACCACTAGGAAACTATTTAAAAAAAAAGTATCTCAGATTCAGTTCCTAGAGTGTGTATCGAATATTATTTTTCTAGTGCCCCTATCGAAAGGTGTTGAATATATGTGATTCTGTGATACCTTGAGCCATTCAGAAGTTTTTGTTTCTACAAAAACTGGACTATAGAAATTGGAAATAATAGTCCAGTTACATTGTCAGTGTCGAGCAGTGTATAATAATTTCTTCAAATGGCAGTATCTGAAACGAAGGAAGAATAATTTTTCAATCGATTCCTGCAGTGAAATCATTGAAACTCGGTTTTTCCTAAGTATGAGAGTGAACTGATTATGTGTCAAAATCCAAAAAATTCAAAAAAAATTACATTGATAGAGCCATATCTCGAAAACTGTCCATTTTTGGAGTTTTTGGCAATGGACACTTTTGATCAGTGCATCCAGATCTACACCATATCAAAAATTCGGACAAATTCACGGAAAGCCATTTTCCATAAGAAACGTGCGTGGTCCTTTGACCAGATTCACTATTTTTTATCTCACTAGGTAATTTTTTTCTGAGAGGTGCCTGTCTCATACATTTATCTTTCTTGTCAGAAAAAATTGTAAGAATTCATCCAAAATCGCACCGTCAAAGTGATTTATGCTGAACCCCTGCATACTCAATATTGGATCACTTTTCTTCACTGATTCGAGCGCCATCACATAAATATGTACTTTTACATGGATACTATGGATGTTTCAATAGATTGTTGTTTCATTCATTAAATTTGGAAATAATACTGAAGCTATTCACGAAATTTTAGCACAGGAGATGAAACCAATAGAAGTTGTAAATGGGATTATTGAAGTTTAGAATATTCGAATGAATAACTACTGAAATTGATGAGTATTGGTTGTATTTACACACGACAAGTTATTCGCCAATTCTGTTGTTAGTTCATTAGATATACCAACATAATGACATGAAATGGTTCAACCCAAGAACTTTTATCCAACGAGCAGGTATATCATAACATTATTATTGGTGAATGAATATTGACGACAATTTTCCATTTTAACCTGTCAATAAAATTCAAGTTCACAAAATTGATGAATTTATTTGATTGTATCCATTGACACTAACGACTTATCAATGGTTTTCCAAATATTTTATTTTCGTTATTTCATTACGAAACATGCAAATGGCGGCCAAATTAAAATTGTACCCGAAATAAACAATTTTCGCAATATGAAGAACCTAGCACTGAATAAAATATATCACTTGAGAAAAAATTATCCCTGGTGGAATTTTGACAAGCTGATAAATAAATAGGTAGGAAATGAGAGCGGTGGACATAAGGGGGATTTATACAGCACGTAAATAAAATAACAAATAAAGAAAATCATACGAATATCATACAGACATAAAATAAAAGAAATAAAAGTGATGAAATATATAAATCCAAATTTTGATTGGCAGCTTCTCATTTATTATAATTTACTCAGCTCTATAAACACTCGTTTTATTTTATTTTAGGGGCTGTATAAACCCAACTATATATCGTCCACCGCTCTCATTTCCTACCTATTTATTTATCAGCTTGTCAAAATTCCGCCTGGGATAATTTTAGTTTTTTTATCAAGTGTGATATTTTATTTAGTATGTATGAAATAATGTGTTAATGTAGTCCACATAATGACATGTTCTTTTGATAATTAAAAAAATAGATGGAAAGGCAGAAGTTATCCCTATTCACGTAGGTAGTTTGGCTGAATCTCGTCTCGAGTTTTCTTCAATTATTTTTGTTCTCTTACATGTCTCCATATTCCAAATAAACAGGTACTTCATTAATAAATCAATTAAATAATTTAATTTGATTTTTTTATCACTTGATATTTTTCAGCATAATTTCCTTGTTACTGTACTATTTTGAGCAAGTTCAGTTGTTAAAAAAAACAACTTTGCACCAAAAATTTTTCAAAACAAAATTACTACAGGTAACCTAATATTTGGGCAGTTTGTAATATTAGATGATTTTTGATGAACCGTTGTATACATGACGTCGTTTAAATATAGTCTAGTTCCTAAATTGTAGATAGTGACTCATCGTACATTTTCAGGTTTTTACGGAATTTGAAAGTGCATGGGGATGTGAGAAAGTGGCAAAGTAAAACTTAAAACCTAAGTACCTAGCTGATTTCTGTTCCATTACTTGCCCTGCTTCATATGAATTATGAACCGTACAACCAATGAGTCACTTTCTTTAATTTAGGAACTACACTATAGATTATTACAATGTTGTGACAATGAATATTTTTTTAAAATTAAAACTGAGGTTGCGATTGTGTATGAATGGTTTATATGAATGACAGGATTATAATATAATTATAATACTCTTTTGTGATGTATTATATATAGATGGATCAAGCCTGAGAAAACCCTAAATGATATCAGGTCCCCTCATGTATTGTTCATATTGCTAAGAAATTGTAGTGGGGAAAGACACAAGGAGAATAAACATTTCATTCAGAAATTTATTCAAGTTGTGTTCACTAGCTAGCAGGCGCGCTCTTTTTTCCCAAGTGACCGGTACTCATCTGGATCTTTGTTTTTCTCAATTCAACTTTCATATGTTATTGAGATCTTGACTTTCGACTTGATCTTATGACATTGAAAATGATTTGTCTATGATGTATTTATACTTCGACAATAAAGTATATTTGACTTTATATGATTTAAAAAATTCATAAATTGGGCCTATCCGTCGATAATAAATAAACAAACATTAAGAAATAAAGGAACCCAAAACCTATTCTATTAGCAGAAAATCATCCACATTACCTCAATAACATCATCAGGAAAACCAACCATCCTGGCACAATGAACTCCATAACTTTTATCACATTCTCCTTCACAAATAGAGTATAGCGGAGTTATAGTATCTTCAGTAGTAACTGCAGTAACGTGAAGTTTACCCACATTGCCATACATCTCTGCAAGTCGATTAATTTCATGGTAATGTGTTGCAAACAATGAGAAGCATTTTGTTTCTTTTACAAGATGTCTGAAACAACAAAGTTTACATATAATATTAGTCATAATGACAGATAGTGAAATATGCCAAATGAAGTGAAGTGATCATAATCAGAAACAAAATAAACAGACTTTTGGAAGGTTTTCAAACCAAATAATGTTTCAATCATTTTTTTGCAATGATACATTGAAGAGACAGGAATAACCTATTATTTAACCTTTTTTACTTATATTTCTTAATATTTGTTTTTCTTAAGAGTAACGGCTAAAATATTAATTTCTTCAATTGTTTTATTATAGTTTTTTTTTTCATGTTACTAGAAAACCAGTTTCTAACATATTTCAATTTATGATTGAATAACGGGTACACCTTCTACCTCTCAAAAATTAGATGAAATTTTCTCGCACCCACTAATCCCATCCAGACAACAGTTAATTTTCTTCGATAAATCCAGAAGTCTTTCTATTTCCCAACATTTAGATGAAATTTTCATTCGAAAAATATGCTGAATTTCACGTCAACAACGAAACTCGAACGGACGATAACGGTAGCTCAAACACCATCAGGCCCGTAGTGCATAGTACTTTCAAAACTCTCGGTCTCAAAGGGTTGAGAAATATTGGTAACGCTTGCTTCATGAACTGTGCTATTCAGTGTTTATCGAACACAAGATGGTTATTGGAGTATTTGAATAGAGACGTCTACACAAGGGACTTAAACACAAGCATATCTAGAAATGAAGCGTTTGCTGGTGATCAAGGAACTTTAGTCAGAAGATTCATCAGATCGAGCTGTAAATACTGTCCCCTTGAAAATTCAAATCCAAAGATTGGCTCCTAATTTCATAGGTTATGCCCAGGAGTTCTTAAGATGCCTTTTAGAGGGTTTACATGAAGACGTGAATAGAGTAACGAAGAAGCCAAAACCCATTATGACAGAGATAGATGAGAAACTAAGTGACGGGGAGAAGGCTCAAGAGTCATGGTCAAGATATTTAAAAACGGACAATTCCAAAATTGTAGATACCTTCGTTGGTCTGTCAAAATCTACATTGAAATGTACTCATTGTGGTCACTGTTCAATATCCTTCGATCCATTCTGGGACCTTTCCTTATCGATTGGTCAAAGAACAGGCCAATTAGGACTTTCACATTGTTTGGATTCATTCAGAAAGGAAGAAACTTTGGATGGTGACGAGAAGCCAACATGTGCGAAGTGCAAGATGAGAAGGAAGTGCATGAAATCTTTAGCAATTCAAAAGTTGTAGAAAATTTTAGAATTCTATTTGAAACGTTTTTCTCTAACAGATAGATGAGAAGGAAGTGCATGAAATCTTTAGCAATTCAAAAGTTCTAGAAAATTTTAGAATTCTATTTGAAACGTTTTTCTCTAACAGATAGATGAGAAGGAAGTGCATGAAATCTTTAGCAATTCAAAAGTTCTAGAAAATTTTAGAATTCTATTTGAAACGTTTTTCTCTAACAGATAGATTTCAAGGAAAATTAAATGTCACTATTGATTTTCCTTTAGAGGGATTGGACATGAGTAATTATGCAGCAGACAATATAACTCCTTGTCGTTATAGTCTGTATGCATTGTCTAATCATAGTGGGACTACACTACACAGCCTACTGTAAACATCCATATGCGAGGACGTGGCATGAGTATAATGATTCAACTGTGTCCGTAATTTAATCTAAATCCCTCGTGAGCAATGAGGCCTATGTTCTATTCTATGAAGAGGAAGGCACTTAATCACAACTTTGTGATCACTTTTAGTTTTATTTTATTTTACGTTTCTTATTTTTAGTAATCTATTGATTGAAATTCCAAAATTAGCACCAAAATTTTGAAAAATTTACAATTCCATACAGGTGAGTGAAGGGAAAAGCAAAAAGTTGCATAGGTACAGCTCATTTCAATATAAGAGGTCTTAGTAAACATTTTGATGAACTGTTAGCTTATATTATACAAATAACAAAAATATTTCTAGATCTGAACCTGAAAAAATTGAAAATTTGGATGATTTCACAGTTCCAAATTACAGCACAATAAGTAATTTTACAATTATATAAAAAACAATATAACAGTGAACTCTTTAAGTAATACAAATACATGAAAATATAATCCTTAGATTGGAATTTTTCTTTCTTTTTTTTCTCAAAGACTGCCTGTATTCCACCAAGATCAGATGATACCATTTACTCAGAGCATTCGACATTGTAAAAAGCCTTAGAAGCAAACTGAGGTCACTGTTTTTTTTTATTTTGCAGTATTTTGAGCTAAATACCCACAAAATTCAATGGCCTCTATTGCATGAAGGTTAGGTTAGGTAGAAACATATTCCAAATCATTAGGAAGTGTTTTTGGATTTATGTTTCACACATGAACATGGTATTGACATTCCGAATATTTATTATAACCTAAAAGTTATCACCATATTGCTTATAACTTTCAAATTGTTACTGATCATGAATATGAATTTTTTGAAGTGTATAATTCCTTACCATGATTTTAGGAATACAAACTTTGTCGGTTTAAATTAATACTTAGCAAATACAAACTGGAGCTTTTGATGAAGTTGGAGTTGATAAAGCTCTGGAACAACGAAATATTTTACACTATTATAAATATTTTTCGTGTTAAAACCTTCAGATCCAGTAATTTTTCAAATTGGTTTTCGTCTGATCTCAAACAACTCGACTTTACTACTATAAATAAAAAAAATGCTCATGAACAATTCAAACAAACACGTTCCCAGAGCGACTACCAGAGGTTTTCTGCTTTGCGTGATCAACGCACATCAGTCAGTAGTGAATGCTTCAATGAATAAATTGACAGATTGGTCACGTCATCTTCACGCATTATAATTGGAGAATTGGTAAATCGTGTCAGGAATTCGCCAATCAGAATGCGTGACGCGCGACGCGAAAAGCAAAAACATTGGGAACTCACCCTTATTTGTATTGTTACGCTGTTGGTGTGCAAACTACTTTGAGAAAATAAAGAAATTATTATTATTATTATTGGTATCATTATTAAATATCCCGGGTTACAATGTTCGTCCACGCTAATCTCCGAAACCAATCAGACGATTTTAATGGAATTTTGGAATATGTTTTGCTTGGTCCAACTTGAGATACAGAATAGATAAGTGACCCTCAAAATTTTTTGGTGAAAATTTAATTATTTATTATAAGACAACTAGCTTCTGCCAGCGCCATAAAATGAGTCCAATAATAACACCAACAAATATATTTGGAAACGGTTAGTTGGCCAATCAAAAATATACACATCAATAGGAATGATGATAAAATAAACAGATAAGTTTATTTTAGATGTTGAAAATAGTATTGTATTTGTTAATTTTAGCTTTTGAATAAAGTACTTACTCAGCAATTGAACAAGCGAGTCCACAACCATCATAGGTGGAAGTTCCTCTTCCAAGCTCATCTATGATGACCAATGAGTTAGATGTTGCAGTCTGAAAGATAACATATGGTTTTTCAAGTTTTATAAATGTACTTCACCAAATGTAATTTCTGTAATTGTAATATAACCATGGGAAATAGTAGAAAAGATACTTTTCACCCTTTGCAGTCCAATTATATTAATAATAATAATAATAATAATAAACGCTTTTATTGGTAGAAGGGAACAAGAACAAGAATACATAAACAGTTATTTCAGATAACAGTATCCTACCAAAAGGCAGAGTTAGCTTTTGTCTGATCCACAAGGAATCAGACAAGTGCTTTCTTCCACTCAACCATAAAAACAAAAAAAAAATTCAAAACAAAAAAATGGCAATGGTAAGCTACATAATTATGACCTAAATATAATTGAGGGAAATGAACAATATTAGTGCAGCGAGCTTATGTCAGGACTTGTAAGAAATTCAAATCACAAGTTCGAAGAAGTTCTCTTAAATGTTTTTTGAAACCATACAGGTTCAATCCTTTCAGGGCTTCCGGAATCCAGTTATATAGCTTTGCAATCATGTATGTAAAAGAGGACCGATAATGAGCAGAGGTGTGACTGGGAGGTGTAAGACGAGATTTAAACCGGACATTGATATTGTGGACGTCAGTGCGGAAAGTGATCTTTTCGTATAGATAGGGTGTTTTTTGAGTTTTGACTATTTTATAAAATTGGGTACAGGCATGCAATATTCTCCTTCTCTCGATATTTAGCCATCCTAGCTCTTTCAAATGACCAGATATGTGAGCTCGTCTGCCTATTCCACAAATCAAGCGAACGCAAGAGTTCTGAACGAGCTGGATACGTTGCACATCTTTTTTCGAAATGGCTGGACCATATATAATATCGCCGTAGTTTAGGTGCGAAAGAACAAGTGATTCACATAAGGTGGTTTTACTACGTTTGTCAAGTATTTTTTTGTTAGAGTAGATCAATTTTAAATTGCAGAAAGCTCGTCTAATGACTAAGTTGACGTGTTTGGTGAAATTCAGTGACGAGTCCAAGAGAAACCCTAAGTTTTTGGCACTTTCGGTAGGAAAAATTGATATATCTTTGATTTTGATATGTCATAACCAAGGAAATGAAAGACAGTCTACTCAAAATATGCAGAAGAAAAACACACGGCCAAACCTAAACCAAAAAAGTAGCGACTTCGACAAAAGCCAGTGTCGGGGCCAACCAGACATCGGACCGGAACGTGATACTGTCGGGGATTACCTGTTTTCGGACCGGAACGTTGAAATTTTACTATCTTCGCTGTCCTGACAAAGGACCGCAAAGGGTTAACTGTGGTTTATTTAAAAAATAGATATGTTGGAAAATATATTTGTCTTAATTCAAATTAACAATGGTTCATATCATATGCTATTTTCAATATAGAACATATCAGATATCTTACAATAATCAATCAACCAACCTTCAAAATGGAAGATGTTTCAATCATTTCCAGCATGAAAGTTGACAATCCCTTCAACTGGCAGTCATCAGCTCCCACTCTCACCAAAATTCCATCCACAACTGAAATATGTGCTTCTTCGCAGGGGACTAGGCTGCCAATGTGTGCCATGAGAACACAAGTTCCAATGCTTCGGATGTATGTGCTTTTTCCACACATATTCGGACCTTACAAAAGTCATTGTATTAACTGAAGTTATTGCATGTGACAAATAGCTGTTCATCTTTATCTGAGCTGTCAGTACTTTATCGGTTTTAAAATACTCAAGTACAAGTAGTACAGAATGTAGCATTTATTGAATCTACCAAGTACGAAAATGGGATATCGGACGTCTGTGGTAACACTCAACGAGTATTTCCCCCCTTACCACGCAAGTAATTCAATTCCTAGTAGTCCATTAAATAAAGTTCAGCAAACCGGAAAACCTCGCAATTTTTTCAACCTGCATCGATTTGCATCAAATTTGGAATAAGGTCTGTGTTACCCTCTACTTCAAAATCTATATTATGTCGATGGGCGCTGCTTATTCTTTAGGGGTGAAAACTACCCCTGATTGTCCAAACTTATAAAATAACATTTTATAGCTGGGTAAAATTTAGTTTGGATTAGTTGAATAATGATTGTTTTATGCCTTAGAATATAATATCAAAATATTCCCACCCTTAAAAATCAATCCTTGTTAGAGCTTAATGTAAAAAAAATATTTGCACTAAAAAATTATTAATTTATCACATTGATTTTATTTAAGAATGTTGTTGCTTCAAATATGTAGTAATTTCATTTTACAACTTTTCAACCCTCAGAAATCAACCACTATTGTAGCTTAAAAAAATGTAGGAATAAATCCTAAAATAGATGCATATAAAAAAGAAATATAAGACTCAGGAACAAAAAATATAATTATGATTTTTTTTTTATGCACTGAACGATTTATTTTTACAACTATAACAAACACATTTGAATAATTTTTAAAAAATTGTCAGCAGACGTGCTATTTCTCTTGAATTTGAGAATACACGGGAGAGGAATCAACGAGATATACATACTTTTTCATACGTAGCTCCTCCATTATTGGTGATGGAGAGTTCACCTAAAAATCATTTTGTAGGGTTTTCCAAGAGCTGCAAGGTTATGTATGAATTCCTTAGTTTTAAAACGGGGTGAGTTTAAAAAGTTCGAATAAGGTGGTTCTCGTTCGTAAGTAGAGGTCTGAATCGGCCATATTTCAACAAAAATTCATTGTACAGAAAATCTTTTCAAACAAAAATCTTCGAAATTGAAAAATCTACAATTCGAAAATGGTATTTTTACAAAAATGCAGAAAATTGTTCTTCACTTTAAGTTCCAATTTTTCAAAAACCAAACATATTATAAGTACTTGAATTATGAAACTTAACAAAAATATGATACGGGGCGTAAACAGATGTAATATACCATGAGTATATGCTCCACCCTGTATACTACAAATCAAAATATTAATATAGAAGAGTAACAATGTTATTACATTACATACATGTTTTGAGCAACATTGAATATATGTTAATATGATAAATTTTTGTAACGTTTAGTTTTAAAGGTTACATTGTAATATTTAAAAGAGGCACCAAGGACCATGGACGCAACGTATCTGTAATGTCAAGCATCTGAACAACATCACAAAGTCACAATGTGATGTAACGTTTATGTTTA
Organism: Chrysolina haemoptera; assembly: GCA_958298965.1. Lineage (NCBI taxonomy): Eukaryota > Metazoa > Arthropoda > Insecta > Coleoptera > Chrysomelidae > Chrysolina > Chrysolina haemoptera. The sequence goes on from OY282603.1 coordinate 15,374,644, forward strand.
AGTTATGTTTTAATATTTAGTGGGTTGAATTGATCCTATTGATAACATACATGAACAGAATTGCAGAAGGGTGACGATCAATATTCATTAGGGTGGTAATTAGAGGATCATTTTCTCTGATTTTTTCGTAGAAAAATGTAGGGACTGGCTATATTTTCATCGTAACTCGCTCAATTTTGATGCTGCCAACTTCTGTTTTTTATAAAATAATAATAATAATTTACTAAAAACTAAGCACAAAATCATCATTAAAAATTTAAACTTATTGAAACCAGTTAATGATAATAGAAAATTGGACTGTTATGAAAGTATTGTTATATTCACAGGAACGGATTTAAATCTTTGTTCAATAATAATAATAGCTTTATTTGTCCAACAGTATAAACCATTTACAGGACAATTATTAATGAATAAATACATATATATCAGTAGTTCTGAATGAAATAGTTAACAGTATAAAGATAAAAAGTAAGAGAGGGTAAAAAAAAATTAAAATAATAAAGAATTGTAGAGAATACTACATAAGTGAATCTTAGCTACCCTAACAAGTTCACTAATCTTACAGATATTTAAATCACAGTGATTACAGATCTTGTTGTAGTTGCTACACATAACATAGATAGGTGATTTAAGTAAAATGTTAGTTCTTGATGACTGAATTCTGAATACATTTTGTGATCTAGTTTGGAAACTTGGTACATTGAACTTTAATTGAGCGAGTAAGTTCATAGAATCAATGGAATTATGCAATAATTTATAGAGGAAAATTAAGGTGGCACAGTTTTTACGTGATTCGATACTTGGAATTTGTAGGCGGTCGCACAAGTAATCATTAGCTATCCCTCGCTCCGGATATGTACCAAACGATAAGGGCGTAATCCAATTTAGATATAACATAGACAAAATACAAAGTTTTCAAGGCATTGATATTTGTAAAATTTTTACAATTTCTATAGATGAAACCATAAGATCTCATAGCTTCAGAAGTTATTTTAATAATGTGATCTACAAAAGTTAATTTCGAGTCAAATATAATACCGAGATCTGTCATATTATTTGAGTGTTCCAATATTTAATTTTCTATATGATATGAGTATCTTTGTGACTCACACCTCCTGGTATAACTAAAACTTTTACATTTCGCAATATTCAAGTTCAATTTATTATTTACACACCAATTTTGTCTATGACAGTCTGATATATTGCTTACTTTTGAGTAAATTTTTAAATAATGATAAATGACCATTAAATTCTACACTATTTGAGTTGACAGGTTTGATTATTTACTTTAGTTTAGTAATTCCTACTGATGAGGATAACTTGGTTATCGAAATGGGCATTCAGGAATTCAATTACTATTTCTTTTTTTTTTTGATTGACGTGGCCGTTATGTGATGGAAATCCACAGTTATGACACTAAGGTAAAAAACGATTAAAATTTCCACAAAATGTTTTGTCTTTGCGACATGTTTCGATACACAGTATCTTTTTCAAGCGAATGTAGTACATGAAGAATAATTTAATGTACTACATTCGCTTGAAAAAGATACTGTGTATCGAAACATGTCGCAAAGACAATAAATTTTGTGGAAATTTTAATCGTTTTTTACCTTAGTGTCATTTAATTACTTGTATAGTAAAGGGGAAAATACTCCTTGTTCTCGCTACCAATTACTGAAAAACGTCAAGAAAAGGTATAACAAAAAGGAAAAACTGTATGAACGTATATTAAATAAGGAAGATTGAAAAATCTAGAAAAGTTATTGAAATACATAAAACAATAATTTATTTTACTCACCTGTGATAACATACAACAACTTTTCATTCAGCTCAAAGTTAACATCATTGGGAATGAAGGAAACATTATCTTGGGCTTCCAAACAAGGATGCCTAACTTTTTTCAATTTCAAAATTCCTGTGCCTTCTTTGTGAAGTTTTGGTCTTACATAGGGAATACGGGCAGATATTGCAGCTGTGGCAAATGACACAAGAACGTCAACTGTTGCAATAAGAGTGTTCAGAGTTCTGAAGCTATCAGCATATCCAGCTAAAAGAACAGTGTAATTAATAATTCCCACAAAAACAGTACAGAAAATGAAATGAATCAATGAGGAAAATCAACAGACAAAACTTAATTAAGCCGTGAAGAAAAAAATGGTAATGAAAAGAGGAAAAATAGAGTATATTGCACTGAAAAAGAGATTAACGAAAAAAGTTGCAATAAGTGAAAATCGAATACATTGTCATGATAATTATTATAAAATACTACACTTGTAGCATTGTTATGCAATTTACTCTTTGAAAAAAGTTATGATTCTTGATTCTTTGACAGTTTTGTTAATGAAGAGTTCCACTGCAGAAAATTTGTGAAATTATTCTGTATGAATTAATTTCGCTGCCACTTTACATTTCAATTGTAGTAATTCACATATAAGTACTTGCTTTGTAAATGAAAAAATTATTTTTTTCGACAATAAAGCATGTTTTGATCGATTGACTGATTAACCCACATTATAGTTATTTATGATACAAGTGTTAAAAGTGGCATTTTATTTTGTGAGTGGGGAATATTGCGAAACGAGCGTTAGCGAGTGGAGCAACCCCACGAGCAAAATAAAATCACTTTTAACAAATGTATCATACAAAATTTTTTGTTCAACAGTTACTGCTAGTAAGAAAAAAACAAAAAAAAAATAAGATCCAGGATTCGAACACACGATCTTTGGATTACAAGGCTGACTGACAGATACTTCAAATATAATAAACCCCAACGCACTTTATTTATGAATGTCATTATTTGTCAGTGATGAAGGACATTCTACAGTTGGACTAAATACTACTTCGTTTGTAACTTCAAAAGGAATTAGTATTATCAATTGCGCAAACGACCAAATACATGTGTGAACTTTTATAAACGATTCCTCTTGAGTAGGTGTTCTGATTATAATATCTGATTGAAGTGTTTCTATTAGAGAGATCTATATTACTGAGTATCCATCATCTCATCTGTCATTTTACTTTTAACACTAGTGTTAAAAGTACTTTTAACACTAGTGTTAAAAGTGATTTTGTGAAAACGTCAGTTTTTAGTTCATGTGTCAATGAATTAAAAACGTCATTTTTAATGTCAGTTGTACAAAAACTAATTTTCCATTTGAGATAATGACACAACAATTATTCATGAAAAGTGATGAAGCGAGAGTCATGAATAGTGGACTAATTTCAGATACTAGTCCTTAGCAGAAAATAAAATCAATTATATTTGAAGGATAGTTTGCATCTAAAATATTGTGAACATCTAGAGCATTATAACTGACAACAACCTATCGTCAATTTTTTGTTATTGCTATTAATTGATGTCAATTAAGTTGGAAAACTCCTGAAACTAGTGCCACATATCAAGTATGATATTATTTAGAACTTATTCAAATATGTCATGAAACAAATACTCATGACTTGTGAAATTCTGTCTAGAAAACATCGTCAGAACTAATGATGAAGAAGAAAGGGACATAGAAAATGGTAATCTTTCTAGCATTCCCTTTAATTGCTACAGGGAAACACGAAAAAACCTGCTCTATGGTAAAATACGATGTATTGTGTCTCCAGAGGCTCCAAATAGTCCAGTTCGGAAGAAGATAATTTATTCACACAACTAGGTTCTTTTGTTTGCATGGAGGTGTACCACCTTTCTATATCTGGTGTAATTCATACTCGATTTTAGTGGATTGAATTGACACATTCCTTTGTGTGAACTGCACTCGATTCAAAATGTCTGTATTTAATAAAAATAATAATAATAAATATGCTTTATTGTCAGAAGAGATATGTACCTTGTTGACAAAGCTTGTGGTGTAGTTCTATAAAATGTAAAACAATGAAAAACAGTAAAAACATGGTTGTACTAGTATAACACTTCGAGGGCAAAGATACAACACTAAACAAATAATGTAGACAGAACTAACATCAAATAATACACAAAATATTGCGAAAATAGAAATACGGAAAATATAAGATACGGATTATACAGTTAATACAAATTCTGGTAGTAGGGTCTCTCAGAAAGAAAATTTTTGACAGTTTTCCTAAATTGATATTCATTCAAATTAGCCGATCTAATATCAACTGGTAAGTTATTATACATCTTGCCTCCGTTATAGAAAATAGAGTCTTTAGTGAGATTTTTAGGAGGTATTGGGAGTTTCAGACTGTGACTACTGTTGGGGGTAGCATACTGATTAGTAGAAGAATTAAATTTTGCTTTGTGCTTATGTACCAGACAGACCGATTCCAATATTAATAAGGCTATATCCGTAAGTATTTTGTTGCTTTCAAAAATATCTCTACAGGACTCGCGGGGTCTAATCTTATATACATATTTAATGGCTCTTTTCTGTAAAATGATCAATTCATTGAGTAGTGTTGATCTACACATTCCCCAAAAAGGTATTCCATAGAGAAGATGAGAATCTATAAGAGCGTAATATGCCATTTTGGAACTTTCCGGCCCTAATTCATTAGAAATTACTCTCACTGCATAACATCCAGAAGAGATCTTGCTTTTGAGTTGTTTAACATGGTCATCAAATTTTAGATTTTTATCTATCAGTACACCCAAAAATTTAGTGCAATCTTTATTTCCTATTACGCTTTGACCAAACGTCGGTTCATCAATTGAGCATCTAAAGGATAGTAAATGGGTTTTTTCTGCATTGAAAGTTAATTTATTAGCATCGCACCACTCTTTCACAGTTTTCAAGTCTTCTGTTATTATATCATGCAATTCCCAGGTCTTTTTGCTTTTCCACAGTACAGTGGTATCATCTGCAAAGAGAGTGAATTTACCAGAAATCTTGGTTTTAGTGAGGTCATTAACATATAACAGGAAGAGAATTGGACCCAGCACAGATCCTTGAGGAACTCCTGAAGAGATGTCCTTTTTATTCAATAGTTCTGTTGTTTTAACCATCTGATATCGCCCAGATAGATATGACTCGAACCATGTGAGAGTCACACCTCGGCATCCGTACAGTTGAAGTTTTCTTAATAGGATTTTGTGATTAACGCAATCAAAAGCCTTTGTTAGATCACCGAATACTGCTGCAGTTGTCTCATCGGCATTAATCTCTGAAAAGACCTAATAGAGAAATGAGAATATTCCATCATTCGTATTTTTGTTATTTTGAAAACCAAATTGATTTTCACTAATTATTTCGTGTAGCTTCGAAAATTGTAATTTGGCTAAGGTGTAGTAGTGACCAGAATCAACTCCAGTACTACAGTCTGAAAGTACTGATTGCTGCTCCTTTCAGTAGACATTGATGCAATGGTGGAAGGTTCAGCATTGCCTTTAATGCTCCTCGCTCCTCTGATGCTCAGACAAGCTAGCACAATCTGAAGCTTGATTTGTGCCGAAGTGTATATTGGCCACCATATTAGTGAAAAATATGTGACCATGAGTTTGATGATCGTTTGGTATGACTGGTAGATAATTTTTGGTTTCAGACCCCATGTCTTACCAAAGACTCTGCGGCATGCTCAGGTTGCCGCTATAGCCCTCGAAAGAGTGTGATTGTAATCATAGGTACCACCTGGTTGGGCAACAATAAAAAAAAATATATTGAAAAACGATTGAAACAAGTATAAGATTCTCTCTCCCTCTCCCTCTCCCTCTCCCTCTCCCTCTCCCTCTCCCTCTCCCTCTCCCTCTCCCTCTCCCCCCCCCCTCCCCCTCCCCCACTCCCTCACTCCCTCACTCCCTCTCTCCCTCTCTCCCTCTCTCCCTCTCTCCCTCTCTCCCTCTCTCCCTCTCTCCCTCTCTCCCTCTCTCCCTCTCTCCCTCTCTCCCTCTCTCCCTCTCTCCCTCTCTCCCTCTCTCCCTCTCTCCCTCTCTCCCTCTCTCCCTCTCTCCCTCTCTCCCTCTCTCCCTCTCTCCCTCTCTCCCTCTCTCCCTCTCTCCCTCTCTCCCTCTCTCCCTCTCTCCCTCTCTCCCTCTCTCCCTCTCTCCCTCTCTCCCTCTCTCCCTCTCTCCCTCTCTCCCTCTCTCTCTCTCTCTCTCTCTCTCCTCTCTCCCTCTCTCCCTCTCTCCCTCTCTCCCTCTCTCCCTCTCTCCCTCTCTCCCTCTCTCCCTCTCTCCCTCTCTCCCTCTCTCCCTCTCTCCCTCTCTCCCTCTCTCCCTCTCTCCCTCTCTCCCTCTCTCCCTCTCTCCCTCTCTCCCTCTCTCCCTCTCTCCCTCTCTCCCTCTCTCCCTCTCTCCCTCTCTCCCTCTCTCCCTCTCTCCCTCTCTCCCTCTCTCCCTCTCTCCCTCTCTCTCTCTCTCTCTCTCTCTCTCTCTCTCTCTCTCTCTCCCTCTCTCCCTCTCTCCCTCTCTCCCTCTCTCCCTCTCTCCCTCTCTCCCTCTCTCCCTCTCTCCCTCTCTCCCTCTCTCCCTCTCTCCCTCTCTCCCTCTCTTCCCTCTCTTCCCTCTCTTCCCTCTCTTCCCTCTCTTCCCTCTCTTCCCTCTCTTCCCTCTCTTCCCTCTCTTCCCTCTCTTCCCTCTCTTCCCTCTCTTCCCTCTCTTCCCCCCTCTCCCTCTCTTCCCCCCTCTCCCTCTCTTCCCCCCTCTCCCTCTCTTCCCCCCTCTCCCTCTCTTCCCCCCTCTCCCTCTCTTCCCCCCTCTCCCTCTCTTCCCCCCTCTCCCTCTCTTCCCCCCTCTCCCTCTCTTCCCCCCTCTCCCTCTCTTCCCCCCTCTCCCTCTCTTCCCCCCTCTCCCTCTCTTCCCCCCTCTCCCTCTCTTCCCCCCTCTCCCTCTCTTCCCCCCTCTCCCTCTCTTCCCCCCTCTCCCTCTCTTCCCCCCTCTCCCTCTCTTCCCCCCTCTCCCTCTCTTCCCCCCTCTCCCTCTCTTCCCCCCTCTCCCTCTCTTCCCCCCTCTCCCTCTCTTCCCCCCTCTCCCTCTCTTCCCCCCTCTCCCTCTCTTCCCCCCTCTCCCTCTCTTCCCTCTCTCCCCCCTGTCCCTCTCTTCCCTCTCTCCCCCCTCTCCCTCTCTCCCCCCTCTCCCCCTCTCCCTCTCCCCCCCTCTCCCTCTCCCCCCCTCTCCATCTCTCCCCCCTCTCCCTCTCTCCCCCCTCTCCCCCTCTCCCCCTCTCCCTCTCCTCTCCTCTCTCTCTAGTTAGATTTATCGTTCAAATCGTTCAAAATACGCATAAAATTTTACAATTTTCAAAAAATATTGTACACGTTCGCCACCCCCCCACAGGTATGGCATTTTCAGACTTCTATTTATGATCATACAAAGAACTGGTAAAAAAAAATTCATAGGGTGGTACAAAATAATCGTTTTGCTAAAAAATTAAAAATACTCCTTTGCGGTGGTATGGCGGCCATTTGGAATCGTCGGAAAAGTATGGCATGGTGATTTCGGTGAATGTCTATTCGACTATGATTAGCTCTGCACAAGTTAGCCTGATACAAATGATTGAATTTTTTGTTTTTAATTAACGTGTTCTCGTCGGTATGGCGGACTGTAAGTCACACCGGAGAAGTAAGGCATTACGCTACCGCCTACTTCTTTTTTCATCGCCTTTCGAAAAGTACAAGAATTTTTGTAGGACAAATCATTTAAATTTCATAGTTAATCCGAGATTGGGCTGCCAGTACCAGTGCTATGACCATCATTTTTCTTTTCGTCATTACGTTATTGGAGCCCTGAAGGGTCGCCATACTTGGTACAAATGACCGGAAATTTTGTGTTACCATCTCTCGGTCTATTATTAACCAGTCTGGATATAATTTCTGCTAAGCATTTTAGAAGATATGCTTCAGGATTTTTCAGACACCATCCTGAAGTATACTCACTCTAATCTTTCATGCAGAAAAATAACTCAATTATACTTTATGGAAATACTTACATGCCACTTCGAATATTTCATTAACCACTGCTTTCTGTCTTTCTAGATACTCCACATTCAAGCTGTTATATCCTTCATTCAATTCAGTCAACTTATTATTGGTAAATCTCACACCCCCTTTGATGGCATCTAATATTTTATAGTTTTTACTTCTTCTTAGCACTGGTTCTTCTTTCAGAGTAACTCTAAAAAAATATCCGTGCTGATCGTTGCATTCTAGTTTGATGGTTTTTCCTTCTTCAAAACCTAAATCATCCGCCGCGATACGTAGTAACTTCTGCATTTTTTCTCCAATCTTATCTTTCTTCATATGTAATTCTGAAATTAAGAGATTAATGTGTTCAAGTGTAGAATGGGGTTTGGTGAAACTGAAACTATTAATGTTGAAAAGGGGAACATTCTCCATGAAAATTGAACAATGAAAAATGTGATTTATTTGTAATATCTAACAGAAAACAACTACTTCCCCGGTTAAAGTCATGCTGGACATTGAACTACATCTGAGAGATATTGTGAAAAGACTCTAACTGAAAAGAAAAAATGCGAAGCAAGGTTCGCTTCTCTCACTGCGACATTTAATAATAAATAATAATAATAATAATAATAATATTTATTCGCAGAATGAACAGAAGATAACAATATAATGTATAAACAACATTTCAAATTATATAAATCAAGCTGCGAAACAGGAATGGCTGGCAGTGAAACTGATACAAGTGCCATTCCTGGAGACTAGCATAAAAAAAATATATATAAATCTATGTCAGCATGTGAATAAACAACATGATGGTGACGCAATTACTCATTTTACAATTCAATCATTGGCTTGAAGCAGCAAAATTTTGTAAATATGAATTTAGTGGTTGACAGTGTTTTGAAATCTGTTGGAACCTGGTTGTAGAGCTGGTATACTGTGTAAGTGAAGGACCTTTTGAAGATTGAGGTGCGATGGAATGGTGGGGATATGGTTCCCCTAAATCTAGTGTTGACATTATCGACATCACTTCGGAAAGTAATTTTATCATATCGAGATGTCTTGTGTAGAACTATTTTGTGATATAAACTTACTGTATGCAGTTCTCTTCTTGCAGATATACTAGCCATTTTGTTTTTTTCAACTTATATGATATATTCTGATATTTTCTTATTTCATGAATTATCTAAGACACGATTTCTGAACTCGTTGAATGCAATTAATCTCTTTTTTGGTTAGGCAAGGACCATATATAGCATAACAATAATTAAAATGAGAAAGTACTAGAGAATCGGTGAGAAGAGTTTTGGTGGATTTTTCTAAAACTTATCGATGTGGAAATAACATTTTCAGGTTAGCATATGATCGCTTCATGCATTTACTTATGTGAGATTTAAATCGCAGATCTGTATCCAACTCTAAGCCCAAATTTCTGGCAACTTTAACACAAAATATATCATTACCACCAATTTTAATTTCAATTTCCTGTTCAATTTGAGTTTTATTTTTACCAAAAATTTAAATCAGAGTTTTAAAGGGATTTATAGAAAGTTGGTGTTTCTGTGAACATGAAACAAGCTTTGATAATTCCGAATTAATAACCTGATTTGTTAAATTTATTTCGGTATAGAAAATAGTGAACTTGACCTGAGTATCGTCAGCGTACATATACGATTTACATCCATCAAGGCAACTGGTAATATTACATGTATACAAAGAAAACAGTATAGGTCCTAATATAGAGTTTTGTGGCACTCCACAGCGGATGTTCTTCATATCTGACTTGCCTATGTTAGTTTCAACGAATTGTATATTGGAGAATTACAAATAATAAACAGTGATTTATAGTATCGAATGCTTTTGAGTAATCTAATAAAATAAGTGCTACAGCGTATCCTTTATCTATATCCCTGAAAATATCATCTGTAACATCTAACAATGCAGTAGTACAGCTATATCCGTTTCTGAAACCTGCTTGGTTTACGGGTAGTATATTATATTTTTCAATTTGTGAATTAATTTGAAATTTCATGATTTTTTCTAACACTTTAGATAACACTAGTAAGATAGATATGGGTCTCAGATCATTGATGCTCAAGATATTTTACTTTTTAGGGAGTGGAATCACTTTCGAAATCTTCCATTGTTTAGGAAAGATATGCTTTGTTGCTAGCATGCATTAAAAATATGAGAGAGAATATGCAAAATTTGCGGACAGCAAAGGAGTAGCATTTCAATCTGTAGACCGTCGACACCAGTTGCTCTCGACTTATATCGCCTAAATGTTTACAGACAACGTAGCTATCGAGAGGAGAAAAACATAATAGAGAATAGAAGTTCTGTTTTGAATTATTCTTATAAAATGAGAGTAAATCATCATCGACTGGTTTCAGAGTGCCAGAGTATAATAGGAAATTGTCGTTTATTTTATCTGGTATGTTCATTTCGAGAGCTATGCTTTTAGAGTTATTTGCCTTACTTTCAATATTGAGATGCTTTATTTTTTCCCACATTAACTTACTATTTTTCCCATATATTTCCACACAATGTATGAAATATGCTTTCTTTTCGTTTCTGATTGAAGAATTAGTTAGGTTTTTGAGGTCCTTGTAATATTGCCAGTGATTTTCATTTTTAGTTCTCTTATATTTTTTGAAAGCTTTATCTCGTAATGACATCATAAGCTTTATATTAGCGGTAAGCCATGGGGGTCTTGGTTTTTCCATTTTCTTGATAGTCACTGAGGCTAATGAGTCGAAAATATTCAGAAGTATTTGATTGAAACATATAACTTTATCATTAGCATTATACAATAGATATATCTTCGAAAAGGGCAATTTTTAGAAAATATTCTAGCAAATCCTCGTCAATATTTCTTAAATTTCTTGTAGCATATGTTTTATTGATACTAGTTTTCATGTTAACATCTAAAGTGGAAAACACAAGTTGATGATCAGAAATATCAAAAACATCTTTACATCCATGTTCCAGAGGATTGATTTCATTTGAGATAATAATTACATCCAAGAGAGTAGAAGTAGTACTTGTTATTCGTGTTGGTTCCGTTATAATTTGCTTTAAGTTGTAAATATCGATACAGTTATTGAATGCTTCGGTACTTTTATTCTCAAAGTCCAGGAGGTTAATATTGATATCACCGCCACAAATAATTTCATTACATATGAGAATTACTTCTGATAAATTCTCTTCAAAGTTATTAAGAAAATCATTAAAATTTTTATTAGGTGGCCTGTAGAGAGTACCGAAAATGTATTCGACAGTACCAAAAGTGAAACTCACCCACAGCTGTTCCACAGCTGTTCCACAGCTTCACATATACCTACCTCCAAAGTTTCATACTTCATATTAGATTTAATACATACTGCCCTGATAAGTCAAAAGGCCCTAACTCCAACTTTTCCCTAAATGCGTTTTTGTAGCGGTTTTGAATCGGTCTAAAAAAATGCACCTCTATATGTCATAAGAAAGCCCTAAATTCAATTCAGTGATGAGTTATATTCAAATTTATATTGGCCCTAACTCCAGTTTGAGTTCGTTTACGATAAAAGAAGGCCCTACGTAACAAACAAATACTAAAAACACTCTAAATCCACTAAGAGTTGTACTTAGGGCCTTCATTTTTCAAGATGAGCTCGCTATCCAGGAACTAGGGCCTTCTTTCGTAAAACTCGGATGCGTGGGTTTCACTGGAGTTAGGGCTTTCTGTCATAAAAATGTTGATGTGACTGACAGTTAGTTTTTGTTGTGGTTGTTGACATAAAAACGTTGTTTCTCTAGTGTATCAAACTGAGTTCAGCAGAGCAGTTCAGTTCTATTTTATTTAAGTGTCCATTTGTAAGTATTTATAATATTTTCTCGTTTTCTTCAAGAAAATTAATGATTTCTTATTTCCTACATACAAAACTTCAGGTAATTTCATCAATATTTTGCAGAAAACATACATTCCTCTATTATTCTTATTATTATTATTGTATTCTACCAACTATGAAGAATCTTGTTCGAAAGAGTTGAACTTCTTGCAAGCTAAATGCATCAAGAACTTCCCCATGCCTGACAAATTTGACAAGGTACGAGGATTCAATAAGGCAGAGAAGAAAGAAATACCTAGTTGAAAAACTGTGCCCCCTTACGCCAGCTAATCGTCGTGGATTTTGGTTGAGCATCGTAGAGTCAGAAGAGCCAGACTTACTGAACTTCGACTAATAAATGATGGAAGATTGAACAAGCTTCAAATGTGCATAAACGAGTTCTATGTAAAATAAAAAACTGAAAATTATTCGATGTATTCTTTTCATTTTATGGTTTTTCACAGTTTTTGCAAGTTGTTTTATGCAAAGCCATACTAATTTGTACTATACCGAGAGTTAGGGCTTTTCGAGCCCGTGTATTACAGCACCAAATATTAAAATAAAAAGCCCTGAATCCATTTTTTCTAAAAAAAAATAAAAAATCTTCAATATTAAGATAATTACAAAGTTGTGTACATTAAATTAACAACTTTCACACATGAAAAGCCTTTTAAAGTACCAAAACTTTGATGCAGAAGAAATTCGTTTTCTTTATTTCCTGTAAAATTTTGTTTTTTGGAGATAGGGCTTTCTATATTATGGGGGCAGTATAGCCCAACACCACCACCTCTCGAACCTCGAAACTTTCCTTTTCCTTATAATATTATAGCCATCAACCTGTAATAAATAATCAGGGATTTCTTCAGTCAGCCAGGTTTCACAGATTCCCAACACATCATAGTTTTCATTAATGAGAAATGTCCTAAAATCAGCAAAATTTGAAAGCAGAGATCTTACATTAAAAAATCCAAATGAAAATTTGTTCATGAGTAATTGAGAGATTTTTTTTTTTAAAAACTAAAGAACACGAATTACTTCGAACATGGACTACAAAGTCAAAAATAATTGACAATTTATAATTACTCAAATGCAAGAAAAGCGTGGGATTCTTGACAAAGTTCTCTTGAGCTCTTGAACGCTTAGTATTGTTAAATCAAACTACAAAATATAAAATATGAGAATATAGATCGAAAACACTCACGCTTTTTTTTACATTTGAGTAATTAAATTGTCAACTATTTTTTACTTTTCAGTCCATGTTGGAAGTAAAGCGTGTTCTTTAATTTTTTAAACTATTAATTTTTTATTTTTAACCATGTGATTTCTACCTATCGTAAAATATTCAAACCATTTCAAAGCATGTACACATGTGCCATAGGAATCCAACATTTGTAGCACAATTCATTTTTTTAAAGTATACAAAGGAAACTTGTTCCTTGGCGGCACAAGAAGTTCATTTATGGCTACTGGTTGTACATTCCCAAACAAAATCAGGAGGCTACATGAGGGCAAGTGCTTTCTTGTATGCCTACTATTGAATGAACACCATATAGTGTTGTTGATATAATAAAACATTCAACTTCAAAATTAGAGAATTGCTTAAGACTAGATCTTATTATTATTGGCAAGAATATTTCAGCTAAACATGTTAGTGTTTATTATTATTTATACTTGTATTTATTTCAATTACATATTTCGATGTAACAAAAAATTACATACTACCTATACACATAATTTAATATTCTATAACTCAGTCGATGAGAATTTATGTGTTCTTTGGACAATAAAGTATATAATGACATGACTACAACTAAGGGTATGGTCCGTATATCGCCGAACATTTCAGATCGGTAAGTAGCGGTTTCTGAGTTTTCAAGCAACCGACTGCACATATACGGATCCCTTGTCACTTGTCTTCAGTCAATAATTTGAAATAAATTTGTTAAAAGTATAATTTTTTCTTCAAAATACAATTGAATATAATGCTTTCAGGCCCAAAGACCTTTTTTGAGATAAATATTTGGTTTTTGATCCAAGCACTCAATAAAATGAATACAATTGACAAATGACAAGGGGATTCCGAGTTACCGAGGAAAAAGTACGGTTACTCTGGTGACACATAAATCACCAAATTTTCAGGAAATAGTAACGATTTTTCAGGAATTTGGTATATACGGACCGCCAAATTACTAACCACAGTAACCCAGGATATATACAGACCATACCCTAATGTATCTCACCTTTTAGCTCATCATCAAAAGAGCGCTTGACCAAGAACTCTCCCCTATCAACCAATTCCAAATCCATGGTTGTCTCTATCATTCCCTGATAGTTCTCTAAATCATTTAGGACGTCGCTAATGGGAGTGATCAACATGTCACGAACACATTTATTTTCAATTTTCCTCAAGACTTGTACAACAGCAGGTATTGCATTAACAGTTTGATATACACGATAACAGTCCTGAAGAGTGGCCTTTTTACAAGTAATTTTTCTTGCCAATGGCATCAGATCGGTAATACGGGGAAGATTTTCTTTTAGTAGAATTGTTCTGACCTCCGCATCTCTTAGAAGATTTTCTACAATGTCGAGTCTATCGTTGATTGAATTATAGTCTTTCAAAGGCTGCTTTATCCACTGTTCTAAAAGTCGTCTTCCTTGTGGTGTTACACAGTTGTCCAGAATGCCTTTGAGACTAGAACATTTTGATGATGTAAGGCTCTGTGGGGTTTCCGCATTCTGCGACGTTACCTGAGGAAGAACGTTTAGGGCATAAAGTGCTGCGTTGTCAAGCCTGACGAACCTATGCGCATCCAAAGTGCCTAGCTTGAACTGATTAAAATTCTTCTCGTCACCTGTCAAGTTCAGAAATTTTATTAGTGCCTGTAAACAGCCCATTGCATCCTTCAGGTTTGTTTCACTGAAGACAGCTGCGTTTCTTTTTTGATCCTCATGGAAAAACAGTAATCTGTTCAGATCTTGTATAATATCATCCTCACTAAAATCAGATCGTTTCAGTTTCGCAACTAAAATTCCATTGCGGTCGAATAAAGTTTTCAAAGATGATAGTTCAGGTGATTCACCAGATGGTAAAATGCATTCTTTTGGACCAATTTGCGCAATTAGGGCTTCTAACTCCGAAAACGACTCATTGTCGTTTATTTCACATACATCAAATTTTGCTTCAGTTATGTTCACACAGCTTATTGCCAAAACCTGAAATAATTATTGCGTTATAATAAAAAGGTACATTAGTAAAATAAAAACCTTGCAAGTACCCTGATAATCACATCGCACAATCAACTGTGAGCAAAGTTGTGAAGAAGTTCCGAGAATTGGATCATGTGAAAAATTAGATGTTCTACTGATGATAATAGATAATCTCCACAAAAACTAAATCGCGAAGTCGCAGCCAAGTATTCAATCAATCAGTCAGTCGTCAGTTTTGAAATGTTTGAAAACTAGTAAATGTTACCCATATAAACTTCATTTGGTTCACGAGCTCAACGAAGATGTTTTCGACCGCAGATTACAATTATGCGAGATTGTGATGGAACTATGCAATTACCCATATTTCTTGAACCGAGTAGTTTTCTCTGATGAAGCTACCTCCTGTTGAATTCACATTGGAAACTGGAGGCACATATCCAGTTTCCACAAAAAGTTAACGTGTGGGCTGGAATAGTTGAAACCTCAATTTTTGGCCCATTTTCCATTGAAGGATCATTGAAAAATATTTGGAGTTGCTCCAACGAAACATAATTCTGGAAATTGACCCACTGTATTCAAATGGTAGGAACCATACTGTACCGAATAATTGTGTGTGGTTTCAATCACCATCGCATTATTGGCGGCCAGTGCGTGATCATTTGCATGAATCTTCCCCACGCAGATGGATTGGTAGATACGGAGCAATATAATGGCTGGCTAGGTCTCCGGACCTGACCCCGTTAGATTTTTTTATAGGGCTATCTCAAATCCAAAGTTTATTCAAATAGAGCGACCATGAAGAATTGAAAGACAAAACTAAAGACAAAAATAAACTAATTGGACTCGAAACAATAAGCAAAGTTCTAAGGTATTTTCAACAACGCCTTGGGTATTATCAAGAAGAGAATTGCAGACAATTTGAACATCTAATTTGAAAATTTTGAGTATTTGTTGTTTTT
Organism: Chrysolina haemoptera; assembly: GCA_958298965.1. Taxonomy (NCBI): domain Eukaryota; kingdom Metazoa; phylum Arthropoda; class Insecta; order Coleoptera; family Chrysomelidae; genus Chrysolina; species Chrysolina haemoptera. The sequence goes on from OY282603.1 coordinate 15,390,542, forward strand.
ATTTGGTTATATCATTAGTTATCAGTAGTTAAGATTTTTTTTTCTCTTATGCGAAATTATAAGCATTGTAGGAAGAAAAATGTCCTCTTTCTAATGAAGTTTTCGAATATGGGGGTTTCCATTTAGAATAAATATTAATGACGTCATAATTATAACGACACTCGAAAGAATTTTATTAATATATAATAAAATTAATATTTACGTGTCCGAGCGATTTTTTTCTTCTGGTACTGTAGAGAATCTATTCGAACCTTTACGTGCTCACTGTATGATATGATAGTGAAAATAGTTCTTGAATTTGAAGAGATGAATTACCCTATTCTGGATGATCTTCACTCCCATCACAGAATTCGTGAAATCAATGTTCGCATTATCGAAAAGGATTTCTTCAAACTGCGTCAAATTTCCAGGCGATCCTTTGAACTCCAGATGCCAGTCGTTACTTTTCTGAGAAGTTTTGATGTACACCTCCACCCTGTACTGTCGCACCAACAATAACTCTCTAACAAAACTTTCAAATTTAGATTTATTGAAACAGACATATCCCAATTTGGGATTATCGCCCATATATTTGATTACAACGGATAGGTAATCGGCTGCAATGGCAACATCTTCGCCATGGACAGTGTAGTAGTCAGTCCGATGAAAAAATCGAATAGTTGATGGTGATTTCTGAAATAGAAAATGAAACAAATTAATGTCGTCAAACTTGATCATCAAACGAATATCAGGAATTGTACCCCAAGTCTAAGAGCCGGAGAGAGGTCGACCTTCACCCATCTGTTAACCGGATGAAACATACATTTTAGAAGTTTCATGAATAGACGAATACGGCTAAAATGAGTTGCCTATCAAAATGTGGTCATGGCTATATACAGTGAGTTTAAAAAATTTGCACCATATGGAAAACTTGTTTATTATCGATTTGTCAGAAAATTCTATTCCTCATAAAAATTGGTGCATTGCGTAATACTTATATTTGAGTTATCAAATTAATAAATTTCCAAACGATTTTCAGCGAAAACAAAAAATAGAATTTTGATCAAGATTGAACTTCCCTGGCAGAAAATTGTATGCGGAACAATGACAAAACACACACCAACCAAATAACAACGGAATCCTGTCAAGGTGCTTATTTTCTGTGGCAACTAATAGCCTACCTATAAATACCCAATATTCAAATGTTATACCGACAATATTCATTGTCAAAAATTAATATGAGTTGAAAAGGGGAACATTCTCCATGAAAATTGAAAAATGTGATGATTCCACAACAGATTTTATGAATGTCCCATTCATATTTTTGAACTAAAATTAATATGAGTGTTATCAAAAATGGAAACATGTTGCGGCGGACAGCCATATTCACAGCAATACCTATTGGACCAATTCATTGACACTAGATATTCCAAGGCAGCTGTGGCTTTTTGACCTTCTAGATGACATTAATAATTAATGACTACTTGATAACTATAAAACTTATATGAGTAAAAAATGAAAAGCGATAAAGACTGAATGAGGAAAATCGTGGATAGAGCGAATATATTTTTTTCTTGACATAGTGTAAAAAGAAAGGTATATGAAGAGCAAGGCCAGAAACTCGACAATGTTCAAATACTGGCCTGCTTGCGAATGGCAGGCGCCATGAGAACGGCTCCAACTAGAGCTCTTGAAGTTCTACTAGGACTGCCACCTTTGCACCTGTATATTGATCATGAAGCAATGGGTAATGGGTACATCCAAGCTGGTGTCCGAGTGTAGAAATTCCTAGTAAAACCTAGCAAAACGAACAAAATTCATGTTGAAAAGAACATTCTCCGTGAGAATTGAAAAATGAAAAATGTAATTTTTTTGTAATATCTAACAGAAAACAACAACTTCTCCGTCTAAAGCCACGCTGAATATTGAATTACATCTGATAGATATTGTGAAAACACTAACTGAAAAGAAAAAATCTGAAAGTGAAAATTAAAGATAGATGATTTTTTTTTAATCTGTGCAGTCGAGTTCAACAAGCACGCTAGTACAAAAAAAACCCTTTCCGAAGTTTTTTCTTTGACAGTTATTATATTGCCAAACTGTAGCAATCGTATCATTTATATGAATGTTTTATGTTATGAATTGTCATCGTATTATCAAACGATTACTTCCGAGTTATATTTGAAGCAAAATACTGTATTTTTCAAAAATGCATAAATGTATGAACAGTGTTCAAAATTTTACTTTACGCACAGTTGATGATTTACGCGCAGGTAATTTTATTTACGTACTTGTGTGAAGAAGTATCACATTACGCACTGTCAACAGTGCGTGAACACTTAGTTTACACACTGTCGTAAAAAAAATAATGTATGCAACTCGTGAGTGAAGTGATTTTTTTTACTGGAAGGAATTTCCGCACTGCGCCTACGACACACAGTGCAATTCTTCTGAGCAATTAATTGTTAATCTCCGAAACTTCATCTTCTCAAATATAAGATCAGGTACAATGCATTACTAATGTTATAATAATTGTGAACATCAATGAGCAGTTCGGTTATTACTAATAAGCTAGTTTATTATTAGGTAATCATACAGGTATATTTGGTCAATCAGTGCTGAATTATTATTGTTACGCAGGTACTTCTTGATTTCTTTCGATTCTAATATGTTCAATTTTTAGGTTGAATATGCAATATTTCATGATTATGTATGAAGTTATGGTTATTGTCAAAGATGTGTTTGGCGTAGTTTGAATCCTGTTTATTCGACCTGTAACTTCTCAAATGCTCCCCGAATATTTGATCAAAACTGTGGTCAGTCTGGCCTATATATACCGGGTGTACACGGAATGTGGCTCGTCCCTGTAACTTATTTGGTTTTGCAGATATTGAAATGAAATTTGGAGGATCTGTATGCGACATAAAACTGCATTTTTTGACAAGTGACTCAGCTTCATGCAACATCCGGTCTCACCGGAAGTGATATAAACTTTCGATTTTTAAATGAGAACCGTTAAATTTTCTACTTTTTTGTCTCCATATGACATTTTGAATCCATGTGTCAATTGTTACTTTTTGTGACCATATTTTTTTATTTCGATATTTAATTTTGAATCTAGAGGGCTGTGGATACGTTCAAATTATCTCACGATGTAAGTTAAATTTAAAAATGTTTTATAATTGAGTATTTTTATGTTTTACTTTAAAAACTATGTAGATATCTTTGAAAATGGATTAAAGTCATCCGAAAGCTCAGATATACCAAAGAGAATTCTTTGAATTGTGGCCATCTGTCTGACTGCATCCCCAATAAAAGTATTATCTCTACTAGACTAGTCAATATACTCACGCTTTTTTTATGTATATATATATACAGAGTGACCCATTTGAAAGCGGGCCACCTTTTTAAAACTGTTATTTATTATCTGATTCGGAAGTTTTTTTTTTAATAGATAGAGCCTCAATAGCTCTAGTTGAGAGCAATAAATTCGAAATAAATTTAAAAATTTCAAGGCCTACTTCGAGTTTTTTTCAAGGTCAAAAATCCAAAAAACATACTAGCGATTTTTTTAAATAGAATTTGACGACACCACCGCATTCACGCCATTTTCAAATGGTTTATGTGAACATTACGTAGGAATGCGTCCATCAATAAAAAATATATATGGGAATAAACTTTGAAAATTAGGTCAAATAATCAACCCAAAACGTCAATTTCAGAACTTTTATCAAAATTCTGACTACACCACTCGATTCAGAATATTTCAAAATATATTTGGCCAGAATTCCATCGAAATCTATTCAAAAATAATAAAATTTGAAAAGAATGTTGTTTGGTGGAATTTTAGAAAAAAGTTATTTTATCATTTTATAATTTGTTTATTTATGAACAGATTTTGATGAAATTCTGACCAAACATATTTCGAAATATTCTGAATCCAGTGGTGTAAACAGAATTCTTATGAAAGTTCTGAAATTGAAGTGCTAGGTTGATTTATTGACATAATTTCCAAATTTTATTCCCATATAACTTTTTTATTGATAGACGTATTTCTACGTAGGTAATTTTCACATATACCATTTGAAAAAGTAGTGAATCTAGTGGCGTCGTCAAATTTTATATAAAAAAATCGCTATTATGTTTTTTGGATTTTTGACCTTGAAAAAAATTCGAAGTGGGCCTTGAATTTATGGCACTTAACTAGAACTTTTGATGCTCTATATATTGAAAAAAAAAACTTCTGAATCGGATAATAAATAACAGTTTTAGAGAGGTGGCCCCAGCTTTCAAATGGGTCACTCTGTACATATATAATTAAATTTTAGAATTTGTATTACTAATTTTTTTAAACGAAATTTTTTTGAAAATCATTACGATTATATTGATACCGGTTTACTGTTACAAGTTTGAAAAACGTTGAAAAAACTTGAAAAGATTACTTAAGATCTTTCTTAAAATGAAACATTTCAGATTAAAATGAGATTCAAATATATTGGGTAACCTGTGACCTACATAACTGATAGAACAAGGTAATTAAGGTGTATTGAAATAAAAAACATTATTTGTCGATATGTTATCTTACCTCACTTCTACAAATGTGAATTAGGAAAGTATTGTGTAGGCTACTGATTGAAAAACATGTTAATAATATCATTTATACAAGGAGATATTAGTTTTTTGATTGATGGTTTTGTAATATCATTTGTGCTGGTCACAGGAATTTTTATGATTATTTAAAGAACAAGCATATTAAGGGCGATTAACAATCGAGATAATTTAACGCGTAAGCGGAGCGAGCGCGTTAATGTTCGAGATCGAAAGTTTATATCACTTCTGGTAAGACCGGAAATTGCATGAAGCTAAGTGACTTGTCAAAAAATGCAGTTTTATATATTATAAAGATCCTCCAAATTTCATTCCAATATCTTCAAAAACAAAAAAGTTATAGGGGCGAGCCACCTTCCGTGGACACCCAGTATGTTGCAATACAATCCTCACACTCAAGTTTGTAAACTCCTGCGTTCTTGAATGTATCCTGAACAGACTTTGCATTACTTTAAAATTGAATATAGGTTAACCTAACTCTTTTATAATTTTTGTGGAATTACTATGTTTATTTATTTTTGTTCTTTTTTGGGTGACTTGCCGGGACATGCCGTAAAAATATAAAAGGCGTTTGGGAAGTCGCAAATACCTTCTCAGAAGAAACACTTCAAAGGGCTATAGAAGATGGAGGAGGCATGGTTTTTGGCGAAATCGCTATGAGAAAATTTGTTTTTGATCATTAATATTATTTTTTTTGTACTTTGAGTTTTTTTTGTTTTGTTGCATTTGACGAATGTCTTTGTTCAGTTTATTTTGATGCGATATTAAAATCACAGCTGCATTATTGTGCATTATCATTAAATTATATTTGATATATTTGATCGATAATTTAGAAAAAAATCTTTAATTCGTCCCAAGACACCTGAAAACGCGTTTCTTAGCGACAAGCATGCAAATTAATAACGTGTCCAAGTGTTCAAAATCAACGGGTGACGAGACAGCATGATTTTTTTTTTATTGTTGATTTTTTTGGATACAGTTTTATTTCGCATAAAAGTGGTTTTTTAAATTTTTTTTCAAAAGTTCTTCAATTACGTCAATCAAATCTCAAAATTGTTCCCCGTCTTCCAATTCTACGGTAACTAATTTTATCGTCTGAATTTTGATGAATATGTTTGTTAATGATCTGTATAGTAAAGATTAGTGATGGGTGATTAGAAATAATATCGAAAGGTCCTCTTTGTCGAGCTGTATTTTTTTGTTTATGATATTGCTGATTGATGAATCAATGCACACACATGCAATGACAGATTGAAGGATCGCATTAATTTACTCATTATGAAGAGGTTGTGAAAATTAGGTATGTTAAAAACATTTAATTTTTTTATCTTCACATATTAATCAGCAGACATAAATACACTTTCCTATCTTGTGACCCCAACCTCTATTTTATCATTCCCAGAATAGGACCCTAATAAAAATAGTGTACAATATTTTGTGACTTGTTATCATTTTTTATGTGGATGTTTCAAAACGTGTCAAAACGAAAGTAAATCAAATTTCCTATATAGATATAGGAACTTACAAAAAAATATGATACCTAAAGTTTGTATCGTCCACGCACTTGAAAATGATTATTCCAAGTGAAACTTGATCTTTCATCTTTCATTGAAGGCTCGTTTGCTATATTGGAATACATTATAAGAAAAAGGAAAGCTTGAAAAAATAGTTAGTTAAAATTGAAAAAAAAAACTAATGAACACCCCCACTGAATCAAAGGTACACACTAAATCTGATATAAACCAGTGTAAGGTAAAACAAAAAAACGTGACCTATAATATCAGTGGTTTCCAATCCATTTATGTTAATACCATTTTTTATTTATCACATAATATGATTAACCTATATCTGAAACCAATAAATGTTTATCGCAGTGCAGTCGGATTTGTTTGTATTCAAATCGTATCTTTCAAGTCAGAATCAATAGGCCAAGGTTGAAGAAGCGAAGAAAGGAACTAAGTAGATACATTTTGTATTCAACTAGGTATTTTTCTAATGGTGACACCATGATACATTATGAATTTGTGGATGAAATATTATTATCATCATAAAATACGTTATTCAGCAACAACAAAATCTTTAACTTAAAAACATGTGCCTTCTCGGAAATATTTAGCTCTGTTTTGAATCAATACAAGATCAACTCGTTGAGATTTTCATTAATTTCAAATATGGACCATGGTGTGGTCGTAATGATGGAGCGTTTGCTTCCAACCATAATGGAGTTAGGTTCAAATTCCAGCACAGTTAACGGTTTCGTGTGCGGTATCACACGTTAAAAGGTAAGTGCTTCGTTTTCCCTAGTTCGCACAAGTTTCTAGTTCTCAGGGATTCTTGTAGGGGGTAGCCGGTTGGCATATAAGCAGAACGTACCACGTTTCAGTCAGCGGCAGATATTCTGGCTCTCTAATTGGATGTGACCAAGACCATCCAGACTGAATTGGGCGTACTTGACAAAAGGCCATAATTTCATAATACGGAAATGGATTATAAATAATCCAGTATTTTGCAAATTTCCTGTACTGAAGTTTTGTCGGCAAGAATCGAACAAAAAATTATTCAACAGCCCCATACCACTTCCAAACCATCCCTGCCCAACACTTGGAACATACTTTGCAATGAATGCTTTCTGTAAAAATCCGGTTTCGAAAATGATATATACAGGGTGTTCCTTAAAGACATGCTAATATTTGAGGGGATGATTCTTATTTTAAGGAAAAAACTTTCTATAAACGTATGTCCTAAAAGTCCTAACTTTTGAGATACAGGGTGATAAAGTTTTGAAAAAAAATCAGTTTTTTAATAATAACTGAGATAATATTGTAGACGTTTTTATAAAATTTGGTACATGTCTTCTATGCATCAAGGTGCATTTTTTAATGCACAAACATTTTCATTTTCTCAACCAGTGGCGTCCGTACGGGTTTTGCATTGAATATTTTTGGAGAAAAAAATACTACGCCACTGCTTTCTCCTAAAAAAAAATACTTTTGAGATCCTCATTTATTTTTGAGCAAATTTGATCTCTTGAGTTTTCTTTGTCCGCCGCATGGTTTTCGCTTAAAAAAATAAAAATCGTTTCATTTCAGGATCAATTCTTCAAAAATCTGATGCGGTGTGGAAATATTTGTGCATCGACTGAAAGCAAATTGAGGGATCAGATTTGTTCCAAAATGAATGAGAATCCAAAAAAATGTGTAATTCTTGTCAGATGCTCGGTTCTTGATTAAAATAATTAAATTGAAATTGCTTCATATCGTAGTAGGTACCTAACATTTTGTTGACAATAAATTTACGATATTAATTCAGCCACCTATCTGTAATTAATAGCATTTTGTTCTTCAAATCACTATAAATATTGTGTTTTCACTAGTTATGAATACCATTTTGTGTTTGAAAAAGCTATAGGAATAGCGAAGCGTACAATTATTTACTTGATTTTTAAGTGTGTTATTGAAGTTATTTTGGTTGTCCGCCGTTTTTCTGAATATCGGTAAATATGGTGAATTACACGAATGCAGAAATGGCGGCAATGCATTACGTATATGGCCTCGCTGATGGTAATGCAACAGAAGCCAGGCCAGACGCATTTATCAGGAAAGATATCCTAATCGTGCCTTACCAGATAGCCGTACCTTTTCAAATATTCATCGCCGACTTAGGGAAACTGGTAGTTTCAAGAAAGGTACTTCGGAAGGTAGACCTCTAAGCGTCAAAACTCTTGAAATTGAGGAAGCCGTTCTGCAAGAAATCGAAGAACATCCTGAGACGAGTACGAGGAAGATCGCTAGAACTCTGAATATTTGTCATCAAATTGTTTGGCGTATTTTGGTTGATTTTTTGTTATACCCATACCATATTTTACGAGTACAGACATTACTCCCTAGAGATTTTCCACAGCGTGTGAACTTCTGTCAGTGGTATCTTCAGAGTATTGCACTAAATCCGCAGTTTGAGTCACAAATTTTGTTCACAGACGAAGCAAATTTTTCTCGGAATGCTATTCAAAATTTCCATAACAATCATATGTGGGCAGAAGAAAACCCCCATACCATAACCGAAACCCATTTTCAACACCAATTTTCGGTTAATGTATGGGCAGGAATTATTGGTGATTATCTAATAGGCCCATTTTTTCTACAAGGACGCCATGATGGTCGGTCTTATTTACACTTTCTCGAAGAACTAAATGGGTTGCTTGAAGATGTACCAATTGAGTTAAGGAATCGAATATGGTACATGCACGATGGAGCCCGTGCTCATTTCAGTGTAATTGTCCGAAACCATTTAAATACAGTTTATCATAATCGTTGGATAGGTCGCGGAGGACCTCAGCAATGGCCAGCAAGATCCCCTGATCTCAACAGTTTAGATTTCTTTTTATGGGGGCACCTTAAAACTCTAGTGTATAAAACTCCTGTTAATACTTTAGAAGATTTAAGAGAGCGAATAGTTGTCTCGTGTGAAACTATTCGAAATAAGCCGGGAATATTTCAACGTGTGCGTAATTCCATGCGTAGACGGGCGGAAGCATGCCTATTAGGTGAAGGTGGCCATTTCCAACAATTTTTATAATCAGTGTTAGTATTGTCAATAATTAATGAATTTGATCCGTTCATTTAAACTTACTTTTATAAAATAAAATAAAATTCGTTTTTGTACAAGCTGAAATCCATATTTTTTTGATTCTCATTCATTTTGGAACAAATCTGATCCCTCAATTTGCTTTCAGTCGATGCACAAACATTTCCACACCGCATCAGATTTTTGAAGAATTGATCCTGAAATGAAACGATTTTTATTTTTTTAAGCGAAAACCATGCGGCGGACAAAGAAAACTCAAGAGATCAAATTTGCTCAAAAATAAATGAGGATCTCAAAAGTATTTTTTTTTTTTTTAGGAGAAAGCAGTGGCGTAGTATTTTTTTCTCCAAAAATATTCAATGCCAAACCCGTACGGACGCCACTGGTTGAGAAAATGAAAATGTTTGTGCATTAAAAAATGCACCTTGATGCATAGAAGACATGTACCAAATTTTATAAAAACGTCTACAATATTATCTCAGTTATTATTAAAAAACTGATTTTTTTTCAAAACTTTATCACCCTGTATCTCAAAAGTTAGGACTTTTAGGACATACGTTTATAGAAAGTTTTTTCCTTAAAATAAGTCAAAGAATCACCCCCTCAAATATTAGCATGTCTTTAAGGAACACCCTGTATATCGAATATAAGTTACTTTAGTAACATAAATACTGTAATATGCACAAACCACCTATAGTCTAGTTCCTGAATGGTAGATAGTGACTCATAGGCTGTATGGTTCATAATTCATATAAAGCAGGTCAAAAAATAGAACAGAAATCAATCAGGCATATAGGCTTCAAATCAAGTTTTACATTGCCACTTTCCTACATCCTCTCCACACTTTCAAATCCCGTAAAAACCTGAAAATGTAGGATGAGTCACTATCTACAATTTAGGAACTATACTATAGAGTAGGTGGTTTGTGGTTTTAACGGTCGATTCACTATCCTCCAATTTTTTTATCAGTTTATGCGCACAATGAATGTTACCTTACAGTGATCATTCTATTCATATTAGACAAACCATTTTGAACACGGTTAAGGGATATTTCGAAGTGAGTATAATCCCACTGAAACTTCTGAAAAAAATATCTTTATCCCTATGAGACATCTTTAATCATAAATTCATCCTCTGGTGTTTTCAAAAATGTAACGGATAGTAAACATTATCTTTTCGAGATTCACCATTATTCACTCGAATATGTTGCAATGATAATCTCAATTTGACTAACACGATTATCTTTACTTTCTCTTGAAAAATTAATATATACAATTCAAATTCATTTTATCTGATGTTTTTCATGCATTAACGTTTACTTCGAAAAGAGGTCAATCACGCTAACTAACGACTGCAATAACGTTGAGACAATGTGAACTGATTATTTATCATGGATTTAGTATGTCAAGAGCTTCTTCGAGGAAAAATATTCAACAAAAATATTATTCATATAGTAAATTCCAGTAATAATATTGAATTCCAGAATTCCATTCACTTGATGAAATGAAGACTGAGTCATAATATGAGATGATATAACTGTATGTTCTTGATTTCTGTTCGAAATTATATATGAATGGGATATTCATAAAATATGTTGTGGAATCATCTACGTTTGAAAGACAAACTTTAGTCGCTATTTTCCATCGTTCAAGATAACCTCTTGGGAGGTATTCATGTTGAAATTAGAAACATTAAACATTAAAATTAAAACATGTGATTTATTTGTAATATAAATCAGAAACAACTACTTCCGCGGCTGAAGCCACGCTGGACATTGAACTACATCTGATAGATATTGTGAAAAGACTCTAACTGAAAAGAAAAATCTGAAAGTGAAAATTTGCATTTTCATTCAGATAGTTGATTTTTTTATAATTTTCTCTAGATTTCAATTTCCATCCGTGATGTGTATGATTGCTTCTGAAGAGCCTGCTTTCCAATTCTATCAATCTCCCTGATGAGCTTGGCAAAGAGAAATAGATTTTCGTCGACCAAAATGTATTGGGGATTAAGTGCGAAAGAAGCGAACCTTTCTGTGAGTGATACTTTTTAATAACATTCTCCGTATTTAATTTATTTAATGAATTTTTAATATCTAATCTCCGACTATGATTCAAAAATTTCCCCTCTGGCCACAAATATACCTTTATATGGCGTGGTGTAATAGTTCCCGAACAGACTAGAAGAGTTCTATATTTTTCTAGTCGCGACGAGAGGGAGACACTAGTTCGTATCGGAGCTCATAGGCGATGACTCACTCGATCGGTATGTGATGTATGTGCGAAAGCCGATTCAGGGCTGGCCTCAAAATTGTCACAATACTTTCATAGCAAATTGTGCAACTAGTGCAGAAAATTGAATATTTCTTACGAGTGTGAAAAAACCCATTTCAACACGAATTATAAACTAGATTATATTCAAAATTGAATTTAGCATGACTGTATTATACCTAGGTACAAAGAATATTATGGGAAAATTGAGTTTGCTGCATCCTACTCGCCCATCATACTGTTAAGCAATACCCTACGCCACTGTATAAAAATATTATGATAGCTTGGCGAAGCGGCATATAATTCCTAAAAGTAGAAAATCGTCGCCCTAGGATTTAAACATGTGTACATCTAGAGTCTTTTTCTATTTCTTTTCATTCATCAAACGTTGGACTGAAGCTGGTTAAAATGGAGTTTTGAGCATGAAGCAAACACAATGTTATTTCAAACACAAATTACTTCGAACCATAGTTATTCTTTCGAACGATCTGTTAACGAAAATACATCAGAATAATGTCCAAGTGAACACCGTAATGAACTTAAAATGACAGACCACGTGCGAGCTTGGAACCACTGGAACCATAAAAAGTCATAGTTCACACTGTATAAGGAAGGCGAATCGAGCGGATAGGAATGTTGGAGTTGTAGAAGTTGTACAAGTACGAAGTGTAGTTAGAAGTACAGTAAAACCAATCTAGCCATCGATTTTAAATTACTCGTGCGTTCATGTTGAGTGTCTCATCACTGGATATATTACCGACTATAATCCATTGTCCGACAAGTGCGCAGTACGTTTTCACGTCTGCAGCTAGGTTGGTTTTACTGTATAAATTAGTATTCAGCGAAGTACACAGATTATTGTTGCAATGGAATCGAGTTGTATAATTTAATTAGTACATTTAGTAAATTTACAATGTCCAATCAAATTCATCAATAATTGATGATATTTTCTCAATTCTGGTTTTACTTTTCTTCAGAAATACCAACAAATTAAATAAAAAGGTTCAACCCCTGAACTTCTTTATTTTCAATTGAGTTATTTGCTGTGTATTTAATGTGTGTGGATATGTCTGGGTTTGTATCAAGACCTCTTACTCTCTTAGTAGTATTCATTCTTTGTCATAGTGCTGATGGTGGATGTAGTGAAAACGTGTGATAACATAATGAAAGTTACTGAAAATTGCCGTAAAATTCATGAATTATTGGTCAAGTACAAATTGACGATAGTGTAGTGTAATAATACTTTTACTTTGATTTTTTTTCGAAAATATGAATAGAATATTCATAAAATCTGTTGTGGAATCAACTAGGGCTGAAAGACAAACTTTAGTCGCTATTTTCCATCGTTCAAGATAAGTTCTTGGGAGGTATTCATGTTGAAAAGGGGGAATATTCTCCATGAAAATTGAAAAATATGATTTTTTGTAATATCTTACAGAAAACAACTACTTCTCCGGCTAAAGCCACGCTGAATATTGAACTACATCTGATAGTTATTGTGAAAAGACTCTAACTGAAAAGGAAAATCTGAAAGTGAAAATTCGCATTTTCATTCAGATAGTTGATTTTTTGATTATCTCCAGTTTTCATTGAAAATCAACTATCTGAATGAAAATGGAAATTTTCACTTTTTGATTTTTCTTTTCAGTTAGTCTTTTCACAATTTTTATCAGGTGTAGTTCAATGTCCAGCGTGGCTTTAGCCAGGGAAGTAGTTGTTTTCTGTTAGATATTACAAACAATCACATTTTACATTTTTAAATTTTCATGGAGAATGTTCCCTCTTTTTAACTTTTATATTCATATGACAATAATACAATTGAATTGGAAAAGTCAATAAATATAGGTACATAATACATTATTATTATTATTATTACATTGTCATTCAGATACAAATAGACAAAAGTCCACTAAAGTACCAATAAAAACATATGAATGGTTATGTAGTATACAATATCAACATTTTCATATTTTAAACCTATACCTATAATACAAGTTGTGAACATATCCGTTATAACTAAATGGCTATGTACATAGGTCTATTATATAGTATAAAATAGTATATATAGTATAATAATACCAAAATTATTTGATGTAATGGTTTGGGTTGTCTATAGTGCTGTTCGTAATTTTATGTGTAGAACAGAAAGTAACATGACAACATAAATGTATACAAGACACCAGACAGATTTTCATCACTTATTCGCTAATTAGTAGTTAGTGAAATATTCTTTTGTTGAATAAAAACATTTCGATATTAGAAACTTTTTGAGTTTTATTTTGAAAGTAAGCAGTGAAGAACAGTCTGCGAGTTCCTGTTGTAGCTTGTTAAAAGCCCGCAGACCATTTTTATCTAGAGAATTAAATTCAACGATATTTTTGCTATGTGGTACATAAAATTGTTCTCGAGTGTTTATTTGATAAACATCAGAGTTTTTAATAAATGTTCATCTATTTCTAAATACATGAAGACATAGTTCAAATAAATATAAAGATGCTGTTAACACACACACACACACACCCACCCACACACACACATTAGCAATGCACCTCATTATTTTCTTCTGTGCTATGAACAGATCATCAGTCATAATGGACCAACCCCAGAAACAAACACCATATTGAAGACGACTTTCCACTTGTGCAAAATACACCAACTGCAGTTGTATGTGAGAACTGTTCATAAATTTTTCAATAAATAACGTTGTGAATGAAGAATAAAAATTAGGTTTGTGCAATGGATTTTCCAGTTTAGATGTTCATCACTGTTCATTCCCAAAAATGTTGCGTGTGCAGCTGTAGCTGATATGGGCACAAGATTAGGTTTATAGCAAACTCGTTATCTACTATAAAATCTAAGAAACTGTGTCTTTTCAATATTGAAATTTTAATATAATTAATAATTAATTTAATAATTTTATTTTCAGAATCTCATCAGATTTATCCACAAGGACAGAAATATCATCTGCATACATAGTGACATGGATAACTTCACATAGTTCATCAATACTATTCACATAAACAAAAATAAAACCGATCCCAGAATAATGGACCTTGTGGAACACCTCTACGTCAATAACCACAAGTTTGGATTTTTTAACAGTTACTTCATCATTTTGTTTGCTTCTGAGCAGAGCTGAGCCGGGTACTGAAAAGTTGTACTCGAGTACTAGGTACCGGGTACTTCCAATAATTGAAAAACGAGTACAGAGTACCAAGTTCTTTACTCGTTACACGTGCTCTCGAGTACAGTACTCCGAGTAAAAGTACTCGAATTCTAAGAGTACTTTTCGCAGGTACTTTCTCATCAACTTGTATGTAGCAAGTCCAAAAATAATTGAAGAATATATCTACCCATTAGGTTTTCTCTGAATCTTGCATTATATACCTTCACCACATTTTGCACCCTATAAATAATCATGATCGAACTATCAAATCAATAATGACTAAACTATTTTGTAGTTTTCAGTTCATAAAGGATGAAATTAATGAAACAGTTCATTAGAAATATTCATTAATAAATATAAAAACAAAATAATTATTCAGTAATGGCATAACTGGTTTGCCAGGTTTGAGTTCATAATAACTAAATTTGATAATTTATAAAGCCTTTGGAGTTTTGAGGTTGCTGGGTGAGGCATGCTGGACTGGACAGACAGATCAGGCGCAGACGCGTTGCATATTAAAGTACTCGTAAAAATGTACTCTCATAAGAAGCGCGAGTATCGGATACTTTTACCCGATATGTACGGATACGAGTACCGAGTACTTTATATAAAATGTACTGGGTAACGGATACAGAGTACCAGAAATGTATTCAAGAGTACAATATTCGGGTATTTGTACTGAGTACTTCCCATCAGCTCTGCTTCTGAGGCATACATACTGTTAACATTTTCTCAAAAAACTGGTGACCCATAGAATACCACAACTGGCCAATCTGTTTATCAAAATGTCATGATTGACAGAGTCGAACACCCTGCTGAGATCACAGAATATCCCAACAGGGCACTCGCCAGAGTCAGAGAAGTAATTTGATCGAGTTTGACTATGAAAACAGTGAACTACTGATATCGTCGATTCAACATGCCTGAACCAATGTTATTTTTGGAAATAATCCCGTTTGTATCCACGAAATTCATCAGGCCGTTAAAAAGGGTTATTTTTGAAAAAGTCTTATGGTATCGTTATCGGCCTATAATTGGAAATTATTTCTTGATTGTCTTTTTCATGAAGAGGAACGACTTTGCCTATTTTTATTGAGTTCGGAAATTGGCCCCCATAGAAGGACAGATTTCAGGGGTGAAATTACAATGACATTGTGAAATTATGAGTGGTAGGGCATTCTTGGCAACAAAAGCCGGTATTTCATCAAATCCATGAGATTTTGAATTTTTAAATCTAGAAATTAATAATTCGGATAGTTGCTCACTTGTAAATGATAAAGATTCATACTTAATCAAAAGATTTGTTTTCGGTATATGGAGTATTATTTGGTTTAGGAATTTTGTTGATAAAATCGTGCGGGACCTGCTTGAAAAAACTATTTAATAAGTTCGCAATTTTATTAGTGTCGGAAAGATCTCCCCATTATGGGTGTAGAGTGAGATATTGACCTTATTTGATAATTCATTCACTACACTCAAACAAGTTTTGTTTGTTATTTGATTTAGAGACTCTGTTTTGATAATGTAGTTTTTTCTTGTTTCCGATGAAGATTGTATGTTTTTATTTTTCAGTTTTATATACAGCGTTCTGGGTATTTACGCGATATAGTATACCGATCTTTCAAATTGGAGGACGATTCTTCAACTTCTGAATGAACCCAGCCTTTTTTGTCAAAGTGTATTTTAATTTTGCGTGTTGGAAAATAACTTTCAAAATGAAATTGTTCAGTATAGACGGTCATGTGGTCTGAGATGACATTATCAAATAGACAGGTATCCCCTTGTGGTAAAAGAAATTTGAGAATATGTGGTCGATTGTAGTAACAGAAGTGTTCTGTCACTCGGGTTGGTCATTTCGCCGAAACAATAAGACCAAATGAGGTATAAATATTTTCCAGTATTTTATAGTTTACACAATGACTATGTCAAAGTCCCCACTTAAATACAAATAATATGTTGGGATTATATAAACTTTCTGAATTACATAGTGGTGAAACTAACCTGATCAAGGTACAGAAATGGAGTGAGCTAGTCGCCTCTGTTTACCCAAGAGGATTTTTTTCATGTTTTGGTTCCCACGAAAAAGAAAATCCGGTAACGTTCAGAGAACACTTAAGAGCCGAAGGAAAGTAGGCAGCAATTAGTGATCTTGAATCCCTCCAGGCTGTATGCCTCCCGAGGCAGTGAGTTTCAAAGCTTTGCCGTTCGCTGGAAGACCGAGCCCTGGGATTGGGACAAATTGTTTGATTGTCTCGATGGGACCGCTAAAGATGGACGATTGGTGATAATTCAGAAAGGCGTCGTTCGTAAAAATATCTATAAAACAGAGATAGATCGCCAACTTTTATGCGGCGTTCCAGAGAAGTGAACGAGTTTCATTGGAATGGATACTCCTGCCATAGTTACGACCACCGCGCGATCGGCGTTTCTAGAGAAACGACATGCTTCTGTCTTGTTAGCATTGAATTCTATCAAGTTGCCGGATCGCCATTCTAGAAGTCTTTTTGATTCCGTATTTGAATCGTTCATTATTCAAATCATTGATGTGGAGAAAAACCACTGTTGGTGCTAGATTGCATTACTGTGGGACACCACCAATTATTGGTAAAGTTACAGATGATGCTCCATCAACCACCACGTGGAGAGATCGGTCGGAGAGAAAGCTAGATAGCAAGGAACACATCTGGAAGTTTGGTCCCAAACGATATCGAACGCAACGGCCCAAGTTTCAACAAATTTTTCGATAGATTGCTGCCAAATATGTGAGATATAAGCAAGCAGGTCACCAGTTGATCCCTGATGATGAAAACTATATTGTCGATCATTGACTTTCACTGATCTTTATATTGATATGGAATTTCATAAGCTCGATATTCGAGCTAGGAGATAGCACTACGATAGGTGTGTAGTTACTAGATGGGATCTTTTCCCTTTTTAGGGACTGGTTGTACGTACTCCTGCAATTTTCCAGTTGGACCGAAACACCCTTCCTTTCATGTTTGGAATGCACGAAGTATATCACTGCTGCTTATCTAGTATCGATATATTTTTTTTTATTAAATCAACTGGCAACTTTGACGTCTTTGTGGTGGTACTTATAATAAAAGTAGCTATTCATGATACACGTTCGTAAAGTAGGACTTTTTTGTATGAGCGTGAAGTTTGTTGCGAAGCCGAGTTCAACAAACAAACGAGTACGAAAAACCCTTTACGAAAGTGTATCATACAAAGTTTTTTCTTCGACAGTTATTATTTTGCCAAATTGTAGCAGTTGTATCATAAATTTGAATGTTTTATGTTATGTTGACTTTCGAGTTACATTATTTGATGTAAAACACTATTTTTCAAAAACGCATTAAAGTATGAACAGTCTATAAAAATTTACTTTACGCTCTGTTGATGACTTTTCGCACAGGTGATTTTTTTACGCACGTGTGCGCAAAAGTGTCACTTAACGCACTGTCGTAGAAAAAAATATTATTCCTATGAGCGTGCGAAATTCCGATAGTTGTATTTCAGCTCATAACTCATTAAAAACTTATATTTTTTTCTAGTACCTTGTTTAAGGGTAAATGATTGTGATATTGACACATTGATATATGTAGTTTGCTGTATACCTAGTTAGTTCTTCTTTCAAGTTTAATTAAAAATTATTATATACATACATACAATATTGAAATTATCGATGTATGGTTATTGTGGAAAACTTATGGCAAAAAATGTTTCTGTACAGGTACTATTATCATCAAGAATTTTATATTTTTTAGAGATAATACGGTTGTGTTGTTGAATTTTTCAACATTATGTTAATCTTTGATTACAGCTGACCTTTTAATTTTTATCCAGAATTTCTTCAAAAACATTAATTTGTTCACAATCATCTCATTTCAGTTAATGGAAGATAATTATCAATAACACAACAAACTGAAAATTTCTTCAAAATCGTTAAAAGACCATTCATCTGTGAAATGTAAAACAACTGAACATAGATTATTTGAGAAACCTCTGACGATTTTCCGGGTTTTCATCACCAGTTTAACATCATCATGATTTTTTCAAGGAAAACTAAAAAGAATTAAAAAAGTCAGCTATCTGAATGAAAATGCAAATTTTCACTTTCAGATTTTTTCTTTCCTTTTCAGTTAGAGTCTTTTCACAATATCTATCAGATGTAGTTCAATGTCCAGCGTGGCTTGTGCCGGGGAAGTAGTTGTTTTCTGTTAGATATTACAAATAAGTCACATTTTTTATTTTTCAATTTTCATAGAGAATGTTCCCCTTTTCATCATCATACATTTTTGCCAAATAAAAAAAAAACAAAATCAACAAGTTTTTTGAGGTTAATATTCGAAAAATTAAGTTGACAGTGTCTTTGAAATTGACATTAAGAGGCTATGGGCGCGATCACATTTGGGCATTTTTTAAGATAAAAAAGTCGATAACTCAAAAACGGTTCATCGTATCGATTTCAAACAAGGACAGGCTTCTAGAGGACGTTTGATTCTATGTACCTATGTCTGCGGCGGCACCTCACGATGCTTTTCATAGATAGTCGAGGTAGCTGCAGTGGTATGTCTCTTCCATTAAAATTTTAAACAATCTTTATCCAA
Organism: Chrysolina haemoptera; assembly: GCA_958298965.1. Lineage (NCBI taxonomy): Eukaryota > Metazoa > Arthropoda > Insecta > Coleoptera > Chrysomelidae > Chrysolina > Chrysolina haemoptera. The sequence continues at coordinate 15,409,759 of OY282603.1, forward strand.
TCGAAATGAATTTGGTATCAAAAGAAAGGAAAAACGTTGATCTATGTACGTGCTGTAATGTTTTTTTGAAATTATTTGTTCATCTACTCAAAAAATTGCTTCAAAGTAACTAGATTTTTGAGACATTTTCGAGATTTTTTTTGTGAAAAAGTGGATTGAAAATTCAGTTTCCACTACAGCACGTACGTAGAATCAAACGTCCTCTAGAAGGCTGTCCTTGTTTGAAATCGATAAGACGAACCGTTTTCGAGTTATCAATTGACTCTTTTACCCTAAAAAGCGTCTCAAATGTGATCGCGCTCATGGCCTCTTAAGTTTCAGTATGAAATGATTGGTGGATTTATTTTGTTTTGTTTCATTGTGTTCATGTCGTGAACGTTTCGATGCCTATTTCATTCAATCATTTCAATGGTATCATGAACAATAAAGGTCTTTGTCATAGTTTTACAAATATATCAATGAACTGTACCGTATACTCCATGATGATGTTAAAGTATGTCATGACCAATTAATTCAATACGGAAGACGGCTACTTTTTTGAATAAGTGGACAAAAAAGATTTATCTTTAGAATGGTGAATGATACAAAGTTTTCGCCTTCTTTCTTTGAACTAGCGCCTCCATTTTTTAGAAATGAGAAAATGTGTTTATGGAACTTTTACCTCTGTTTCACGTTCCCTTCGATTTGGTCTATTAAAAAAAACGAATAATTTTCGTCTGATTTCTATAATATTCAAAATTCGAATATGAGTACCATGCAAATAAGCATCTCTTGAAAAGACTTTTCGTGTCCGTGAATGTTTTCAGTACTGACTGCAGAAAATACTTTCAAAATCTAAATAAATCAATAAACTATGCCCCTTTTATTTATCCTAAACCAGTAATATTGGTGAAACTGGGAATATAAATTATAACTTTGTAACGCTACAACCAATATTTTTCCTTCAAAGTGTTTTTATGTTACAGATTTCAGGATGTCGTAATTAAATTACACACTTAACGGGCACAATGTATATAAAAAAAAAACCTCTAAAAAATTAACATGAATAAATCTCGAGCCCCCGCTGTTCACTTATTGGGAAAATACAAAAAATATGGATGCTTTCATAAATCAAATCATCCATCAGAATGAAACTTATCCATAATGTAGTCCTCCCTAAACCTCAAAAGTTTTTCAGTTTTCCTAATTGATTGAATTCTTAGTCCTCAAAACACAAACTTCTACAAAAAATTTTTGATCTGAGAACTGAACAGTTAGAAAGAATTCATTTATATTATATGAAGACATGATATATGAGTTTTATATTTTCTCATTTGGAAATTTTTAATTGATTACGAGAAGTATGACATGGATAGGGGGGTCAAAAGATAAGTACTAGTACATATAATAACAACTTAGTCGAAGCCAGTCAGAGTATCTTGTGCAAAATTAGGTGGTTGCATGAAATCGCGGGTAAGTATTTCACAAAAATCTTTATTGAATCAATTTTTTTCATAGAATAGAACTCTAGAATTTTAAATGTGTATGGCCATAAAATAAGAGTACGTGTGAACTATTCCTATTTATAATGAAAACGACAAAATCCATCGTGAATAAAACGAAAAGCTGATATATGCATATCTAACCAAACCGAGGAAAAAAAGCCGATAGAATTATTTAGATACAGAGTAAGTACTACTCACAGTTTCTATACAGCTGAAAGATAAAATTACTCGTGAAATGAAAAAGTTTATAGGTTTTGGGTATGCCAAGTAGACATCATTCCATTAACTCTGATGATTACTGTTCAGAACAGTTCCATGGATTTTTTTCTGGTAGTGTCCATCTTTCATTGCGTTTCCGGGGGCACCGCTGTCAAGAAGACTTATTTTGTTCCAGACCCAGAGATAGTGTAAAGCATACAATGCAGGGAAGGTTGTAAAACTCCGATACGCCAACAGTTCAAGTAAATCCACTACAGTTTTTGACAAATCATACTCAATGTTGAAAGTTAGGTGACAAGTGTGTTATAATAATGACACTACTAAATCATCAAGTCTGTGGGATATATTGTGGAGACACAGGAAAATAACTAAAACGATTAATGAATAGAACGTAAAGGGTGGGAAAAGATGGAATTCAGTTTTAAAGTAACCACCAGTAGTTCCACAGTATTGCCCTTTCTTCTCTTGAATTAGAATTTTCAAGTAGATGGACTTCCACGACATCCTCATGACAATACAAACGTAATTTGGTCGAATGAAGTGAACTAATTTAAATTGAACGATTAGAACATTGCCAGGATAACAAGGCTCATCTTTTCCCAAAAGATCTATCACTATTATCTAACATAATTTCAAATAGAACGCTTCTCATATAAGAAAATCTCGTCGACAGAGTTCGGTCGTTTTAACCCCCCTAGTTTTATTGAATTTTTTCTATCAAGATCTATTTTTCTATAGCAACAGCCGCCTCAGTGGTTTTTTCCTCTAAATATTGAATTGATTTCTGTTCACCCTGGCTAAAGAGTATCCTCCTATTCTCTGAACCTCCCGACTTTCCTCATTTTAATCATCTAGATCTTCTTCAAAAAACTACCAAAGTTTCTTTCGTTTTTGCGCCAGATGAATTAGTGAATTGAACCTCTTATAGATAAAAATATATGAAAAACTGTCATATTATTATATGAGCTTAATTGCGATATGAAGAGTTAATGTTGTTTAGATAGTATAGCAAATTGTAAACAACATGATTACAGTAACTTTTGAACTCGAATTCAACAAAAATTGCGTCATACACATGCACATATTATTTTGAAAAAATCGGCATTCGATAACAAGAGGTAAACTTATATCTCGAGAAAAGCAGTTTCTCAAAATGTCAGTAAATATGACAATTTGAGAAAACCATAATTGGCCGGACAAAAAATAAACACCAACTTATTCCTTTGGTTCTAACGAAATTTTCGTTACTAGATATTCGTTTTTGGATGATATAGTCGTTGGCTTACCAATGAAACTGATTAGACATATATTATTTAAAATAGTTATTCAACAATTATATTTCTTATAGGGACCTATGAAGATAATATTATTTCACCTAGCAGTGCTGGGTTGCACTGTAGCGGTTCCAAGTGGTTACTATCACCAGGAATATAACTACAAGACATCCGCATCATCTTTTAAGAATAACGAGTTGCAACGCAAAACAGACGATCAAGGTTTGTATCAGATTTTAACTGATTCCATTCATTTAATAGGGATTTCAATAACTCAAATTCAATTATAGTACAATATCCATTATCGAAACATAATACATAAGTACAATATACAGTGCGGTCCATAGGTATGGAATAAATTCATTTTTAGCGTTATTATGTATTTTTATTAAAAAATCCTGAAACAGGTCAATTTTTATTGTTAATTTGACAATTCACAGTATGAAAATATTACCCCCTTCTTGAACTCCCTCTGAAATATGAGTACCCCCTCAAAAAATTTAAAAGAGAAGGGGGGTCGTGTGGCATCTTATTTGAAAGGGATTTTCATTATCTGTGCAGCAATACTAAGTTTTCCATATTTGGTGCAACCATAACTGAGAAAAGTTGTTATTACAATTAAAAAATATTGACACTGCAAATTATGTATCCGTTGAAAAAACCTGAAACAGGTCGATTTCTATTCTCAATTTGAGAATTTAGAGTATGAACATATCACCCCCTTCTTGCACCCCTTCTGAATTATGAGCACCCCCTCAAAAAATTCGAATAAGAAAGGGGGTCGTGTTGCACCTTTTTCAATTCAATTTCAATTTCAATTCGCTGTTCAGCAATACTAAGTTAGAGAAAATTTGTGTTGAAAATGTGAAATTTGTATACTTTACGTAGAATGAAGGAAATATTTTGTAGGAAGAGTTTTTCAATTAAATGAAATGTTCAAAATGACCACCATTCACTCCTTGACAATAAGCAAGGCCATCTTAGAATTCTCGTATAACATGTTGTAGGACCTCAGTGACAATGTTGTTAATTTCTCCGTTGTCCTAGCTTTTAAATCTGCAATATTGTCTGGTCTATTGAAATATATTTTTGTTTTTAAATAACCCCATAAGAAGTAATCTGGTAGTTTCTTATCTGTCTTGCTAAACGTCAGGAAGAAGTTTTTCTCAATAGGTGGATTCGAAGACGTGGAAAGATTGAATGACCGCCTGGATCCCCCGATTTGACTCCTCTCGATTACTTTTTATGGGGTTATTAAAAACCAAAAGAATATTTCAATAGACCAGACAATATTGCAGATATAAAAACTAGAATGACGGAAGAAATTAACAACATAACCCCTGAGGTCCTACAAAATGTTCTACGAGAATTCCAAGATCGCCTTGCTTATTGTCAAGAAGTGAATGGTGGTCATTTTGAACATTTAATTTAACTGTAAAACAAATTGAAATATACTTCCTAAACATTATGTTACATTATTTCCTTCATTCGACTCAAAGTATCAACATTTTACATATTCACAATAAATTTTCTCAGTATTGCTGAAAAGAGAATGAAAATCCCTCTCGAACAAGGTGCCACACTACCCTCCTTCTCATGTAAAATTTTTGAGGAGATGCTAATAATTCAGAGGGGGTGCAAGAATAGAGTAATATTTTCATACTGTAAATTGTCAAATTGAGAATAGAAATCGACCTGTTTCAGGTTTTTTCAACGGATACATAATTTTAATAACAAATTTTCTCAGTTAGGTATGGTTGCACCAAATATAAAAAACTAGATATTGCTGAACAGATAATGGAAATCCCTTTCGAACAAGATGCCACACGACCCCCCTTCTCATTTAAATTTTTTGAGGGGGTGCTCATAATTTAGAGGGGGTGCAAGAAGGGGGTAACATTTTCATACTGTAAATTGTCAAATTGATAAAATACATAATAACGCTAAAATGAATTTATTCCATACCTATAGACCGCACTGTATGTGTGAAATTTGTTGGGAGTTAGGTCAGAAAACCACTTTATTTTAGTTTGTTTCGACTGTATATTCTCAAAGTGAACTAATTCCCAATATACTGTATAGATATGAATCATCAAGGTCAAAAACAACATAGTACATCATTCTACATATATTTATGTTCAATTTTAAGTATACAGGGTGAACTATCAACAATTACCGAAAGTAAAATGGTGTACTAGTCTATCATGCGGAAACACACCTGTTAAAGTTCAGAGTAATCCGTGACGATTTATGAAAATTTTTGTATGCCAACCTCCCTATACGCGCTACTGAATAAATCGCCCATATTCCAACTCTCTACCTACGCATCTCTCAATGTTCAATTTCTATGGTCCCATGACCTCCAGGCTATTTGCATTAGTTCACGCGGCCTGTAATTTTTTTTGCGGTGTTTACGGAGAAACTATTTTACCGTATTTTCGTTAATCGATTATTCATTCAAAAGATATTAATTGATTGAATGTGAGTTGTGCTCGAAAGAACAATGTGTTTGCGATCACGGAGAGTTCATTCAACATCAAGTTTATTTATTACAACTGTCATTTTGTGTTATGCTCTGAGAAAATCATAAATTTTTGAAATTTTCTCTTGGGAGTCATGATGAAAGTTGATTGGAAAGAGAATGAACGGAGGAATATCGAGTCTGACTATCCATGTCCAGGGGTGGCGCTTTTCTACATATGCAAAAGGTAATTTTATTGGTTCAAATTCTCAAATTTATGTTAGTTTTCCACTTCTCTTAGTGGGGGGAGCACCATGTGTAATTTTCTGTAATTGGTCGTACTTCACCCTGTATAATTCAGAAAGAGATATATGGGCATAATCATGAAATGATGTATAAGTTTCAGTTCTTGAAATACGTTGTTCAAGAGTCCTAGGGCCCATACTTAAAAAAATTATGGAAACCTAAATGTCGAGATCATGTATCTGTTTTTTATGTCGAGTCGGACAAATTCTTTATTTCCAAAATTCTCGGTAGGGGCATTTCCTTTTGAGACCCTCACAATGTTATTGATTCGATACGAGAAAAAATGAATGACTTTGAATAGTCTTTCTTTTATTCAGAAGTTTTTTTATCGTATAAAAAGGGAAACACATTGTGCTGAACAAATACATTGGGTTACTCGCGTCCGACTTCGCGAATATGGCAAAGTTATGAAGTCATAAAATGAAGGCCCTCACAGCTAGTTTCTTTAGAATCGCCTGATGAAAATATTTAAAATGAAGTGGTAACCTTGTCTGACATAATTTTCGGAATGTTCTCTATCTCTTCACATCTTCCCCTTTTTCTCACTCTTTTTATTTATCTATTTCCCTCCGCTCTTTCGCTATTTTCCCCTCTCTCACTATCGTCCCTCGCACTCTCAATCTCTCACTATCTCCCCTCTTCTCTATATAACTATATACATCTTCTTCTCCTAATATTTCTCTCTCTCTTCCTCTTTCTCTCTCTCCTCTTCCTTTTCTCTCCCTTTCCTCTTTCTATCCCTTTCCTCTCATACTTGTTAACCAGAAAGTATGAAATTTGTAGCAAAAAGGCGATTGCGAAAACTAATTGAAATGAATATGATACGATAAATATTAGTGGTGAAGGCTCTGGACTATAAGGCACAAAATATAACAAATTTTCTACATGAATTTTCACACTATGTCTTTGAATGAGGACCGCTGTGCTGATGATGACCAAACGATAAAAGGAGATGTCCACTGTTGAAGACATCATTTTTTATATTGTTTTTTTAAAAAATTGTTAAAATTGTTTTTTTTTCCGATAATGTACGGTTCCTAGCACTTTCTCGGGACATCAGAAAAAAGATTCTGCACACGAACGGCAGCCAGAATGACTGAAAAGCGGTAATACTAACCACTTAGCTACCTGGCCTATACCTAGATTTATTTTTTTACTAAAAATCTAGTAACTCCGCAGGAAAGAACATTTGCTTCTTATTTTATTATAACAATTTTTATGATTGGGATAGACGAAATCGATCACAATATTTTGCCTTGAACTTTGGTGTTTCTTTCGTTTTCTCGATTTTGATACATCATAATCTCTTTACATACTATGTCACTAATACTCAATCAACCATACAACTGCCGATAATTATTATCAATTTGTTTAATCTTTCAAAAGGATACTACAGGAAAGATGGAGATCTGGATGGCCGCGTAAAACCCGTAGTCGATGCTAATAGTGAGCATTCGGAATATGTAAACCCCAATACACAAACTGGACAATATTATGGGGGAGCTAACACAGATTTCTCATCTACCGGCAACATGAGAGCTCAAAGTGGTTACAATGGATATGGATCCAATGCTCTAGAAGCGGAAGGGCTTGCTCGATCAGATCGTATAATTGGAAGCGCAGGATATTCTTCTGGAGCTGACACAGGTTACTCATCTACCGGAAACATAAGATCTGAAAATGGTTACAATGGATATGGGTCCCATGCTGTGGATGCTGAAAGGCTCGCACAGTCGGGTCGTGTAATAGGAAGCACAGGATATTCATCAGGTGAGTAACTAATTAATTTCGTGTATTTTACACATATATCTCCTTTCTTACTTCTTCATATGTAAACTCAGAAGCTGAGACAACAGTAATTACTATAATCACAACTCTGACGTCAACGTTTGCATTCGGTTCATTAGTGGTAGGGGTGTTAAGAGCTTTTGTTCTCACCCAGGCGGCCCGGGTTCGAGCCCTACCGTCATCACGGAGCCAAAGTGGTTCGGAATCAACTTTTTAATTTGTAGATCCCGGGTCACCCTTGCAAGGACAAGTTCTACTTTTGAGCGGTTTTCTACGAAAACCTGGGAGATTCGTAATATATGGAAATCTGTCGAGTTTGGTTTTTCCATGCCCTAAAATTCACATTTCCGGAGATTTTTTCTGAATATTTTTTCTGATAAGTGCAGAAACCACAGATAATCTCTAATTTTTTTCAGATTTTTCATTTGAAATCTGACTGATGAAAATAATATGTTATTGGAAGTTACATTATACAGAATGTACCAAACTCAGGTAGCTTGGCATTATACAGTTTGACATTATACAGACAGGTAGTTTGGCACATTCTGTATAGGTACCCTCCAATAACATATTATTTTCATCAGTCAAATTTCAAATGAAAAATCTGTTTTCTATTCTATGTGGTTTCTGCACTTATCAGAAAAAATATTTTGAAAACATCTCCCGAAATGTGAATTTTAGGGCATGGAAAAACCAAACTTCAGATTTCCCATAAATAAGAAATTGAATATATTGCGATTCCAGTTTGAAATGAAAAAAATTAAATAACCACATTGATCGTTGTTCTTTTCTCTAAAAATTCAATTTCTTATGTTTTTTCTTAGTTTTCCGAATAAGCCGAGAAATTCACATTAAAGAATTAATGAGTACGACGTCAAATTGCTTTCCATGCGGTGTTGCCGATTTTCTCACCACGGCTCGGGAGATTAAGTCGGCTGTGGTTTTACTATATATCTAAAAAAACAAATGCAAATCAGTAATTCGCCTTAGAGCGCCTCGGTAAATACTACTATGCTATCAGGTACACTTATGCGAATGTTTATGAGGAAGATTATCATTATTAATGATATAATGTGGCGATGAATTATCCTCCAAATAGATTGAAGTTGTTGAAAACGCAATTTCATTGATAACGATGTGTATGCATTTGAAAGTATATAATAAAAAAAAACTTTTCAAATACAAACTTTTATTCAAATGCGCTAAAAAGTTAACAGTAATTTCTTTAGATGTGTGATGTAGGTTATTCTGTGAGTAACAGAGTCAGAAGATTTCAGTTCAAATACGAAAACGGCCATCTTTCGAATCTGTAGCAGAAAAACACATCTAAAGAAATTATTTTCTACTTTTTAGAGCAATTGAAAAAAAGCCATCACAATATATGTACTCGTCTGCCATCCTGAAGCCGCCATCTTCAATTTATGATTTTACCAAAACATTCATCTTCGACCCCAAATACTCCCACACTCCAATTATGAAGAGAATCAGAAGATTTTTTTAGTGCAATTTTAGGTTTACAATGAATTATCTTCTTTCATTTTATTAGTTTGATAATAATTATTAGCTTCATTATTTTCCTTGGACTTTTTTATTTTCCATGAACGTTATTTGTCCTCACTGCTATTTTTTACCCGTTATTATGAATCATAATAGTTCACTTAATCTGTGTTATCTACATTACCTACTTGTTTTTTAATTTTAATTACAGTACATTTTTCATGACTCTTCATTACTTGTCTTATATTTTCAGTACCTTCATAGATGAAGCTAATTTGACTAATTGTTGACAGTCGCAATTTTTTCAAGAAATATTATATCAAAACATTTTTTTAAGAAGAACAGATTTAGAATTGAAAAGTTTCAATGTGGCTTGCTCGTGAAGATGCAAGCGATTGACCAAAAACCAATTTTGAACACAACAAAATACAAAAATATATCTGAGAATCTTATGAATACCTTGAAAAATGAGAGAATTATTTCCAATCAATAGAAAAACAAAAAATCAAATTAAGTGCTGATATAATATTAACTGGTGACAGTGATTTATATCGACTTTTATTACAATATAACCTTCATTTTTATTCATTCATATTATTTCTAAGGCTAACTTCTTTCAACGATTAAATTCTCTTCAACAATTAATATGCACATCTCGAATCAACAATGATTGAATTTCATCACATATTACACACCCAATTATTATACAAGCACCAACACCCTAACAACTCTTCAAATGTTGGAATTATTTTACTAGAATTATATTTCATAATAAAAGTTTCTATACCTACGTCTTTTTCCAATGAACGCTGAACAGAATAGAACATATCCGCAATTTTTTACGATTTTTTTTTAATATAAACAATCAAAGTTGGAATTGTTCATCTGAATAAAAATAATACATAATACATGAATAATATGCTATTCTTGAGCCAAATAATTATGGAGGTAATAAATATGGACGTTATTGTTACTGAAATTTGGATATATTCTAGCCAATTTTTTTATGTTTTCGATAGGTTATGGTTCCAATAGCCTTGGCTCACATTCTCAATCATATGGAACATCTAACCTTCGGCTGATCACATCCCGGCTACAACAAGAATTAGAAAGTGATTTACAAGAAGCAGTACGCCAAAACAATATCTATCCTCAAACAAGGGTAGACATTGCCCAACTGGAAAGAGAACTCAGGCAGAACATGACTGAGAGACTGAACAACGAATTGACTGCAAAATTCGGCCAGCAGATGGTGAGGGGCGGCATGTCTTACACAATAACTGGCGGACGATTACAATCCACAGCAAACTATGATAACGAAGAACTCAGTAACCTCAAAAGTCAGTTAGAAAATAGCCTAATCAACCAGTTGAGGACTCAATATAGCTCCTCTAGTTCATCTAACAGTCAGTATTATAATCGTCAAGGTAGCTATGGTTATACAACAACTGTAAGACCAGTCTACCACTCAGTTTACCCTTCTTTGCCATCTTACACTACCACTGTAAGGTATCCTGTTGACTACAACCAAGGAAATTATCAAACTGTTCGTTATACTCCCATCACTAATCCCCAAAGCATCACCAATATAGCTTCCAGAGTTCAAAACCAGCTCGACACACGTCTGAATGAAGTATTAGATGAAACACGCAGAAAACATTTCTCTTCTGATGCAGCCTATTCTCTAACTAATACTGACGTCCTGCTCGAAAGGATTCGAAACGAGCTGAGGAGTAATCTGACTTACATCCTTGATGAGGATATTAGAAGAAATTACGGAACACAGATTCAACGAGATGGCTATTTATACTCAGTAGGTCCAAGTGGACAGACGTCCACAGATTACAATTACTCTTTGAGAGACTTGGAAAATCTCAAACAACAAGTTGAAAGAAATCTAATCGAAAAACTGAACAGAGATTTCGAAACGCACAGATCCAGGTGAGTAAGATGACTCAAAACACGTCTACGGTAAAAGTAGTCCAAATGAAATCGGGTAAATTCTACACACATCCTCGCGATTTAGCGATAAGTTGTATTAATTGACCTGGCATGTATTTTATTATCACACTGAAATCACAAGGCATCACACGTAAAAGGTGAGGGCCTCATCTTCCCTAAGCTTGCACAAGTCTTTCGAAGGCTTTGAGGATTGCTTGTGGGTGTGCAGTCGGTTGACGAAAGGAACAAAATATCGCGAAAACAACTGCTGTCTTTCATAATCCAGTGACGACAGACAAACTTGAGGAAATAGTGAAGAATGAATTGTAGCACTCTGAAACTCGGCACATGGCATCTCCACATCATGTATTATTAGAAAAAAAATTGTTTACCAAAAAATCAGGGGTGGAACCTAAAAAAATGTATTTTTTTTTTGTTTTTATTTCAGAAAATATAAAATTTATCAAAAAACGATTTCGATAAGTTGAGAGATAATTCAGTTCTCCACAAGAATGATTTTTAGTAATACCTTATGAAATACGCTAGTTTTCTCAGAAAACGTGGTTTAACGCCGACGTCCTATTTCATGCTCGCGCAAACCCGCCACTGCATAACTTTGCTAAAAATTATTGCTAAAAATTATAGTAAAAGGAAAAGAAAAGATTCATATCGTTCCTGAAGACTTCTACTTCCTAATGCAAATATAACATGTGAGTATCTGAGTAACATAACATAACCCTTCTACGATATTTACAGAGGATCCGAAAGTCATGGATATTTTAGTTGATATGATATAATTATACTGAAGCAGGAATCAGTACCCTCTTTGGACCATATGCAACGATTTAAGGCTACTGGGTTTTACTCCTGCCTCAGTTTCCAACTCACCCATAATCACGGCTTTTTTTTCAGTAAATGTTGAAAATAATCGCTCATACACATCCTACATAAATAATGAAGTATCTGATTTTAAGCTTGAGGTTTGCACTTCACAATAGTGTTATTGAATAAATATATGCAGAATATGAATAAGCGATTATTTTCAACATATGGTGAAGAGAATGTCGATTTTATGGGTGAGTTGAAAATGAGGCAGGAGTAAAACAATAGTTATTTATTATACAAGGGAAAAAAGTATTAAAAATCTATTTATATATTTTTAAACGAAAAAAAAATATATGTTCCATCCCTGGAATTTTGGTAAACAATTTTTTTTCGTGTTTATCATGGTTCCAACTACTAGCATACCAAGTTTGGTGGTGCTACAATCGATTTTTATCTCAAAACCCAATCGTACTGGATTACAATTCAGATTGGAGTATCAGCTTCGGTATTTTCAATGCGACGCAACGATAGCAAAACAGCAAATCCAAATAAAATCGTGTAGTAAAAAATTATGATACCGATTATAATAATTTGTTTTGATTGAATCTCGTTGCCAGCTCGTTGCCTAATCCTCAACGATTCACTGTTGCGTTAAAAATTAACAGTGCTGCTCCTAAAGTGGCGTAAGGAGTTAGTAACACAGTCTACCCAGAACACGTGGCTAATTACCATAGCAGTCAATGCCAAAACTGTAATAAAAAAATAAATATTTGTTCATGATTGTAATAAATTGTTCGTATTCATATAAAGGCACTTGATTCGTGAAATAGTCTGGCAAAATACGACCCTGTTCTAAATATTCATCTAATTATGTCTCCAACAAACCGACAAAATCATCACGAATATTCGGAAAATCGTGGTATTTACTTATGAATGTTCTATTATTGAAAGCCAAGATATGAATTCGGGAAAAATACATTATATACAATTTAGTTAATCCAATGACATAAACATTGACATAATTACCATTATAATAAAAATAACACGTTTCAGTTGGTCTTCACGTCAATCGTACAACAGTCAATCAAGTTATGGGAGCAACTACCAATACAGCAGCACACCAAGTTATTATGAACTAATCACAACACCACGACAATCCTATGTAAATCCGTATCCCGCTTCTACCTCCAACCAAGGTGGATACATCAAAACAGGAAGCAGTGCAAGCAACCAATATGGTTACGGCACCGGTTCACAACAATCTGGTTATGGAGTACAAAGTAGCAGTAGTATAGCTCAATTGCAAAGACAACTGCAAGATGATCTTTCCAGGCAATTGCGAGGAGCTCTCAGTACTGGCCATTACACTTCTCACTCTGCCAATGGTGTTTATAGCCCACAAAATTACCAAACCACCCTTCAACAACTGTCTGATGACTTGAACAGGAACCTTACAAGACACCTTCGAGAGTATAGTGCGATGGGTTCATATGCTGCGTATGGTAACTTCGACAGTGCCCAAATGCAGAGACTGAAAACGCAATTACAAGATTCCTTGATGAGTCAACTTCAACAAGGTTTGCAGCAATCCTATCAAGCCTCCAGTTCATACAGTTCAAGTAGCAGTAGCAGCAGTAATTCGAACTATAGGCCAGTAAGAGGATTCCAGGACTATCAAGCAGGACAATACAGGTAAAGCAACTAGAAACTATTCAAAGAAGTGTTTATGATACACGATCGAATAATAAAAGTTCGATTATGCTACCTCCAAAATATAAATACCTAATGTAATGGAAAAGTTGGATGACTACAAACAGTACTTTATGATGATGGGGCTAGTAGAGTAGCACTATCAACTTCAAAATACTGAATGTGTCATACGACATTTAAACGGTCTTTCGATTCTATTCCCAACACTGTCTTGTGTTTTGACTATTTGGACTGGTTTTCGTGTTACAATTTTTTCAATGAACTGTCATACGCTGCAGAATAGTTTTCCTTCAGAAAAATCCGGAGGGAGTATTAATATAAACTGTTTTATTGCCAAGAAGAGCGAGGCAACATTCTGAACAATTGTTAAGGAGCATAGTTGCATAGTTGCTCATATACACCCCCCCCCCTCCCCCGCCCAACGTCCAAGGAAAGTCGAAAATCTTTTTACATAAAGGTAATATTAAAATCCGAAGGAATTTATTTATTGATCAATAGTGTAACCGCTCGTACCCCTACCTTATCTGTTTGTCTAAAATACTGCCATGTTGATCGTCATTTGTCTATCGTTACGATGTCAGCTTCCTGCATGAAGTAGGCACGCAGCCTAGTATGCCTAGAAGCCCCCCTACATATTGTTTTCATATGTTTCAGCACGCAGCCTTAGGAAGTCAAGGCAGAGATTGCCCCGTACCGCAGAGTTCCATGACAGATCTGTCTGTGTCTGTCTTTCCATGTATTCAACCCTAATGTCATTCCATATGTTCTATGCAAAGTAGAATTCTACGGCACAACGGATCCCAACCCAGACCTCCCTTGCTTCAAGACCTTTCCCCCACGTTGTGTTCTTTTTTTTTGTTTGGTTCTTTTAGGATACAAAGTTCTGTCAGCTTAAGAGAAAAAAAATGCGGAATAATCAAAATGTCATCTATTGAAATTCTTTAATACATAGCAATCAATTTTTGTACATTAAACTTCTGGTATTATAATTTATTCATATAAAGGTCTCATTTGAAAATACGAATGTTTGAAACGATTTGAATCTGAAGAGAAAACTCAAATTCAGGGAAAACCTGGGATCTGATAATTAATTAGGAATCGACATCTTCAAAGTATAAGAGTCTGAATACTTATAAAAGTTCGATGAGAATAGATTTTGTCGCCAATCGTGCTTTTGGCCTTCAAGTAAGTCCCCCACCCCCTACAACCATGGAGTTCTCCCAGGTTCGTCACACAAAGGGTTCATCTTTTTGGGTGCACGCCATCTATGGGAACCAACCCGATACCGTCCTCCCCATCTTTTTGAATTATTATTTGTTCACAGCAAAATAGTGGGTTTATTTTTATACCTCTTTTTGACTTCCAATAGTAGGGGAGGATACATCTCCATTTTGGGATGAGGGTAACATTGCAGTAGGTGGAAACATACTTAGTTCAACCATCTCACAATTTAGCGTCAGATGGGAAAAATAACACGGATAAGTTTTTCTGCAATCGAGGTTTCAAAACCCATACACACTGGAGACATCATAAAACAATGTTCAATACTAGTGATTGTAGATATTTCCCCAGTTACAATCTCTGAATTTGAATTACTGAGTTTGAGAATTCGAAAAGAAGTTAATTGAAAAGAATAATAAAATGACTTCAGGATACTTGGCTCCATATTCTTACGGACCTGTTCTTCCTTGTTTAGGTGATGTTTCATTCGATCTTGTGGGTGACGCCATCTTTTGGTCGGATCCCGTACCAAAGAAAGATTCAAGTCCAACTTGAGTTGTTGCCAGGTGGAAGGTCCAAGATGAACTCCTGAATTTCGGCTGGTTATTTATAGGGAAAATGATGTATTCATAGATACGGAGGTTGTCATGTAGAATTGGATGTATTTTGCAGTAAAATCAAATTTTACTTGGAATCCACATGGACCATGAATCTGAAACTTACAGAAAATGATGCTGAGATAATTAGTCTTTCATCATGGACAGCCCTTCCAAGCTAGTTGGGTCCCATTTACTCCCAACACCCCCTTTAAGTTAGACAAGTACAGGTTGTTGACAGGTGAAGCTTCGGTGCAAGACCTCAGAAAAGGCCCCAGTGTGCCTCCTTTTGTCCAGAGGAGTGACTGATTTTAGTGTCAGCTTGTGAGGAAGAGTATCTAGTTATTAGTATGCCAAGCTGATCAGAACTGCCCCATGTCTCTGTGAAGTTGGGCTATTGTATCAACTGGACCTCGAGCAGTCAACTCCTGCTCTTTTTGTTACGAAACCAATGCCGTTTCCTCTTGAAGGTGGTGTTAAACATCAGAAATGTGTATCCTGCCCTCTCGTTGCACGTCAGTGTTCTATCCTTTTGTTTGCGATACTTTCACTTCCAAGAAAGGCAGTCTGCTAGATCCTTTCCTTTTTGTACAGGTATGTCTAGCGTAGCGCCTTGTATACTTTACCTATCCGTTTAGCACTTCCCTGCTTAGGTAGAATCCTAGAATTCACAAATCAACAATCACCCCGGGTCACCCTGTCTCAGTCTCCCCCTGAACTTTTATCTACTTTATTGAAAAGAAAGGAGATGAAGGTTCCTCTGGAAATTATATCAATAAAATAACATCCAGGGTCACCCCATCTCAATAGAGATTCCGTGAAACTTTTCTTCTGTTTACATAATGGACATGTTGTCGTTATCCAGTATTTCTTCTGTTGTAGATAATTTCAAATACTGTGTTATTTTAAATTGGCTAGTTCTTTGCGGAATAGAGGAAAATATCCCAGGACAGATCAAAGTTGACCGAATATTGACCAAAGAATGTGCATTTCAATGTTCATATGAGATATCAAAGTCATCAACAATTATGGAGTGGTTCATCAATAGATATTTTGACCATGGCTCTTGTGCTTTTTCATTGTCATTCAGTTTTTCGTCGAGTTCAGTCAGGATTGATTTATGTTTCACAAATCTATAAATATTTTCGTATATACAGATAACGGAGAAACTCTGGGCGTCTTGTCGAGCATATCTTATAAAGCGAGGTGCAAAACGTTCACGCCGAACGGTAAAGGTTTGGAACTCGCTGCCTCGGAAGGTGTTCCCTGAGGCATAAAGCCTTCGGATATTCAAGAAGAACACCAATTCCCACCTACTTTCCCTCGGCTCTCACGATGTTTTCTGATAAATATAGGGTTTTCCTTTTCGTGGGAACCAGAACTTTAAAAAAATATATAGTCACGGCAAATAATAATGATAGCTGTCCTCTACCCGCACAAGCTATGCCTTTAGGTATACCCTAAAAGTGTTTTTGAGGGAGTATTATTAATGAAATCATGAATCATGAATTGGCAAATCTGACCAGAGTTCTTTTATCACCTCTGAAAATTCTTCAATTACAGTGATCTTGCTGGAAATGTTGGTATTGATATCTACAATGTAGACATCGTTGAGTATATATTCGAACAACCATTTCGTGTTAGACAAACGTTGAATCACACTGCACACTGCACACAAGCAGGTATTTCCGATATTTTTCAACCCGTTAAGCCCAAAAGTTTTGAATGTGAACAACGAGGCTGATGTTAGAGCTGTTGGTTCTATGTTCTCCACAGGCGCCTGATTCCTTCATTGGGACTGCCTTAAGGTAAACCTGTTCATTCAAAGAGAGATATTTTCTGCATCAAGGGGAGATACCAAGATTTCTGAGAGCTCTTTTTATCAGGTATCGATTTCTTATAGGCCGTTAGACAGTTACAGATTTAGGTGTCTCATACCGAGAAAAGAAGTTCCTATGAACATATGTCATGAGTTGCTTCGTTTGAAAATAAACTTTAACGCCCTGTATTTCAGGAAAGAAGCAACTCCGGACATATGTTCATAGGAACTTTTTTTCTTAACCCTATTCGAGGCTTGTATGCGAAAATGGGGCACCTATATCTGTCACTAGCTGACGGTCTAATAGTCCAAATTCCTTCACATTCCTTATGGAATGAATCCATTGATATCAGGCAAGGAATTGGGTAAACCAAAATCAATCACTTGGCTAACTAATACTATTAGAGGAAAAACAGAAAGCTGGCAAACCAAGAAAAGATCTTGTGAATCAGCAGCAGTAATCCTTGCTGACTTTGAGCATTGAAGCTCTAAAATGAAAAAATTAAAGATTATAATTGAGCAGAGAGGTTTTATAACCTTCATGTTCCCCAGAAATTTGTGAAAGAGTTCAAATTATATATTTTTTTTATTGATGTTCCCAATACGTTTTGTATTGAAAAATCATTTAGAATCAGAACGAACATACGAAAAAGACTACAATTAAAGTTTTATTCAGGATGAGGACATACGAGGTTTGATTTCTGAAGATGACTACTAAAATAATGATTCTAAGTTGACTCCACGCTTTTCTTCTTCTGGCTCATAATTGTTGAATTTTCTAAATTCTGTTCATTCCATACTGAACTAGTTTTTTTTTTCCAAATTGTCTAAATGAAATCCAACAAATATCAATAAAAATGTTCTGAACTTTACATCTCGACGATATTTAAAATTACTAACAGCCGGATGCAGTCATTCGCCAGCGCGGCGGCTCTCCAGAAGTGTGCCGTTCTGGCGATTTAAGCACACTTCCATTTGACTTGAAACTTTGTTAAAGGTTTATTTATGAATGTAGTTTAAGAGCTGAATCAATATTTCCATTCCAACTCGAAATTAATTAATTTTTTTATCAGGTCTTCACTTTCACTTATTTGATTTTGGCATTCAATTTGCTTGATTATATTTCGAAGGTCAATGATGGGTAGAACCCAGTTATCATAATATATTCGACAATATTTTGAAATATTAGTTATCTATAAGTATTGATCGTGAATATTAAATAATTGTAGACAATTTGAATTTCTATAATTATCATTTGATCACGGCTCATGACAAACTCGATTGGAAAAAATTATTGAAATGCAGACAAATACAACGAAGTGCAGAGCAAATGTGTTGCAAATTGGCACAAGTAATGCTTGTCATATATTTTTTTTAATAAAACAGTACATTTCATTCAATCCTCTCATATGAGTCAAAACTGTAGCAGTCTGATTTGACATTCCTTGGTACCAATACAAAAAGATCCGAGTCACATATATTCCTCACAATTAAAGGAAGTTTTTCATGTTGATCTATATAGAAAGTTATTCAGTGTGCTCTTCCCACCAAAATAAATAGAAAATAAAGAAAAATTTGGATATCTGTACAAAAAAATACATTTTGTAAGTGTAGGAAAGCGCCGCCCTTGGGCGAAAACACGTGGAACTGCAGACAGAATCAGTGTTCTTCTGTTCATTGTCCTTGATAAAACTGAAGCTGGTTATTTGAAATACAGTTTTATTAGCAAGACAGCCAACAAGAGGTTGCACATTATATAATTTTCGAATAACCCAACACATTACTTAAAACAAATTCAAGTGAATAATTGGTATCGAACGAACATTCAATATTCTTTAGAGCACAGATCACATTCGATCCAATCTATTGATGCCTTTATATGATCGATTAACGAAAATAAGTCGAAATAAATGTCTCAATGAGTAAACACGGTGGGTAATGAATTGAAACTGACAGACTGCAGTTGCTAATTCTCGTGAAACCATAGAATTCGGTGGCTTAGTGGATGGCTGGTTGACGACAAAATAATTATATAAATCATCTCGGATTCCTCTGAAATTTCACAGGTGTGTTTCTACATGATAGACTAGTATCCCATATAAGTTTCGATGAGTGGTGGTAGTTCCCCCTGTGCACCCTGTAAGTTTTTGAATACCTACATAATTATAATGTATAATCATAACCAACATTTTGGAACGTTATTTGAGTTGGTGGACAAAAAACGGTATTTTTGTTCCTAATATTAATAACTGACTCAAAATTGTATTTGCAAAATTACTCATTCAACTAACAAGAAAATAAGCAATAAAATAAATTCATTTCAGATCGGGCATAGAAACTGTGGCAGGAGAAGATTGTGCAGGCGATGATCCGAATGCTTACAGCCATGTGAGAGCAAAGCGTAGTTTTCGTCTTCTAGGTGGTAACGGAGGTGGCCAGTCACAACTTGGTCTTCACTTAGGACTATTCCAAGGAAACAGAGGATCATCTCATTACGTTCAACATCCAACTGAACTTGGACAAGAACTAGATGACTATGATTCAACTCAACAAATAGAAGATAGTGGATATGGCAAAATTTCAAATTATGGACAAGGGCGTGGAGTGGGACAGCGCGCAGAATATAGAAGATATGAATTTTCACAAGGTCATGGTGGAGAAGGGCAGCGCGCAGTATATAGAAAACATGAATTTTCACATGGACACGACCAAACTGAAGTTGGTCAACAAATTGATGACAACGATGATTACGAGAACGGAGAATTACACGTTTCACATCTAGGTCAACAGACTGATGAGTCAGATTTAACCCAACAAGTTGAAAATTCTCGTTATGGAAAATTGCAAGTTTCGGGTCAAGGTCAACATATGTATGACTCAGACTTGACTCAACAAGTTGAAGATTCTGGTTATGGGAAATCTCAGACTTCAAATCAAGGTCAACAGTACGATAATTCATACTTGACCCAACAAGTGGTAGATTCTGACTACAAAAATTTGCAATTTTCGAATCAAGGTCAACAGATTGATGATTCAGACTCCATCCCACAAGTTCAAGATTCAAGCAAAGTACAAGTATTGGATCAACTTCAACATGTTAATCACGCGGACTTGACCCAACAAGTTGAAGATTCTGACTACAAAAAATTGCAATTCTCCAATCAAGGTCAACATGTTGATGATGCGTACTTGACCCGACAAGTTGAAGATTCTGACTACAGAAAATTGAAATATTCGAATCGAGGTCAACAGGTTGATGATTCAGACTCGATCCCACACGTTCAAGATTCGGGCAAATTGCAAGTATCGAATCAAGGTAAACATGTTGATGACGCGGACTTGACCCAACAAGTTGAAGATTCTAGTTATGGAAAACTACAGATTCCGAATCAAGGTCAACAGGTTGATAATTCATACTTGACTCAACAAATTGAAGATTCTGCCTACAGAAAATTGCAATATTCAAATCAAGGCCAACACATTGATGATTCAGACTCGATCGCACAAGTTCAAGATTCGGGCAAATTGCAACTATCGAGTCAAGATCAACATGTTGATGACGCGGACTTGACTCAACAAGTTGAAGATTCTGGTTATGGAAAACTGCAGACTCCGAATCAAGGTCAACAGATTGATAATTCATACTTGACCCAACAAGTTGAAGATTCTGACTATAGAAAATTGCAATATCCAAATCAAGGTCAACAGGTTGATGATTCAGACTCGATCCCACAAGTTCAAGATTCGGGCAAATTGCAACTATCGAATCAAGATCAACATGTTGATGACGCGGACTTGACTCAACAAGTTGAAGATTCTGGTTATGGAAAACTGCAGACTCCGAATCAAGGTCAACAGATTGATAATTCATACTTGACCCAACAAGTTGAAGATTCTGACTATAGAAAATTGCAATATTCGAATCAAGGTCAACAGGTTGATGATTCAGACTCGATCCCACAAGTTCAAGATTCGGGCAAATTGCAACTATCGAATCAAGATCAACATGTTGATGACGCGGACTTGACTCAACAAGTTGAAGATTCTGGTTATGGAAAACTGCAGAGTCCGAATCAAGGTCAACAGATTGATAATTCATACTTGACCCAACAAGTTGAAGATTCTGACTACAGAAAATTGCAATATTCGAATCAAGGTCAACAGGTTGATGATTCAGACTCGATCCCACAAGTTCCAGATTCGGGAGAATTGCAAGTATCGAATCAAGGTAAACATGTTGATAACGCGGAATTGACCCAACAAGTTGAAGATTCTGACTACAGAAAATTGCAATATTCAAATCAAGGCCAACACATCGATGATTCAGACTCGATCGCACAAGTTCAAGATTCGGGCAAACTGCAACTATCGAATCAAGATCAACATGTTGATGACGCGGACTTGACTCAACAAGTTGAAGATAGTGGTTATGGAATACTGCGGACTCCGAATCAAGGTCAACAGATTGATGAATCAGATTTGATCCCACAAGTTCAGGATTCAGGCAATATGCAAGTATCGAATCAAGGTAAACATGTTGATGACGCGGACTTGAACCAAGAAGTTGAAGATCCTGGTTATGGAAAACTACAGATTCCGAATCAAGGTCAACAGGTTGATAATTCATACTCGACACAACAAGCTGAAGTTTCTGACAACAAAAAATTACAATTTTCAAATCAAGGTCAACCGGTTGATGATTCAGGCTCGTACCCCCAATACTTGAGTCAAGGTCAACATCTTGATGATTCGGACTTGACCCAACAAGTTGAAAATTCTGGTTATGGAAAACTGCCAGTATCATCGAATCAAGAACAGGTAAGTAAATGAAGTTCCTGAAAAAAATGCAACATAATTCTCAGGTTACTGATTGGTTCTCGAGTTTTTTTCCTATTTGATGTGTAGCTGCAAGAACTTCGATTAAAAAAACATTCATTCAGAACCAAATGAACTAGTAGCTTTTACAGCTGCTATGCGCCTAATTACAAGGTGTCGAACAAACATGTCACGCGTTCATTAACGTTCCATCTATTGAAATACATTTTGATTGTGTTGATATGAAATGTGTTTTCACGATAATAGTCGTACAATAACTTCCATTGAGGTTAATTTTTGTTTAAATCATTCTGAATAGTTTTAAAAAATAATCTCAAAATAATTAATTTTGGAACCTGAAAGTAGCGAATATTTTTAATATATTGCATAATGATTAAACGAATGACCATATTTTACGTCGCTTAGAATAACTCACTCTGTTGAAAAAAATGTATGTAGACCACTTCTAATCGTCCGATTGATTTGAAATTTGGCAGGGGTACATAATTCCGTTGACAATGCATTATGAAATTTTTGTTGAAAGAGAAAACAAAATGGTCGCTTCAAAATGGCGGACGAGTTTTGTAATTATGACCCGATTTAAATCAAAATTGGTATCTAGGGGTTTTCGGGGTCAGAAATTATGATTCTTTTGTCAAAATTAAAAATCAAGATGGCAACTCTATTATGTCGGACGAGTTTTGTAATCATGATCCGATTCTATTCAAAATTGGTATCTGAGCGTTTTCGGGGGCAAGGATTATGATTCTTTAGTCAAAATTGAAAAATTCAAGATGGCGGCTCTAATATGGCGGACGAATGTTGTGTTATCGTCCAATTCAATTCAAAATTGGTATCTGGGGGTTTTTGGGGTCGGAGTTTATGATTCTTTTGTTGCAATTGAAAAATTTAAATATATTAATATTGTATATATATATATATATATATACAAGATATGATAAGAAGACAACACTAAAAAGTAGAAAATAAAAATATAATAATTATATTTTTTTTAACGCGCTTATATTTAAATGCACTAAAAAGGGGAAAATTATTTTTTTCATGATTATCCACAAATGAAGGGTATGAGTACAAACGTAGAGCGCCAGGAAAATACATTTCGCAATAATGATTGAGCGCCATTTAATTTTTAAGTAGCCATAATAGTACATTTTTACATATCAGAACGGCAGCTTTCCGAAAATACTTTTTTAGTTCGTCAGATTATCACACCTGCTACATCTAAGTGGCGCTGAACCTACCGCGACCGCGCTTAGCTAACCCCCATTTCATAGTCGGTAGGTACAACAGACTAACTGAGAAAATTAGGCTATCCTAAAATATGTGTTGTATCTGCTGTCCACTGGCTAAGAGCTAGTGGACAGCAGACTCAACAAATATTTTAGGATAGCCTAATTTTCTCGGTTATGTTGTACCTACCGACCATGAAATGGGCGCCACTCAGGTGTGACAGGTGTGACAGGTGTGATAATCTGACGAACTAAAAAATTATTTTTGGAAAGCTTCTGATATGTCAAAATATACTATTATAGCTACTTAATAATTAAATGGTTGATAACTACCACGGTTGTAACGTAGTGGCAGAAGTAGCAGAATTTTTTATTTTATTTTTTTCGAAAAGTATTTAATGAAATTTATATATGTTACTCTTGATAGTATTAGAAACTTATATTTCGCAAGGCTGACGGGTCTATCGATGGTTTTGACCTGGCAAATGAAGGTTTATATGCCGTGAGTTAGGGGTCCAGTACACGATTCTGAATGAATATTGAGCCTATTTTGCCCCCTATTATCACACCTGAGTGGCGCTGAACCTACCGCGACCGCACTTAGCTAACCCAATTTTCATGGTCGGTAGTACAACAAACTAACTGAGGCAATTTTAGGCTTTCCTACTATACAGTGCGGCTTTTATAGCCCCCCCCCCCTATTAACTTTTGAACGGTTCGACGGAGAAACATGAATAAAAAACCGTTTCCAAGGTTTCTCCATTACTAATTTTTAAAAAATATGGTGATGCTCAATAGGTGGCTCGGGGGTGGCCCATACACTCAAAATTTTTAAATGGTCTTGGGGGTCAAGTGGCACATCGTTGAAAAAAGAATTCAATTATCTTTGAAACCATCTAAATGTTTTTGAATTTTGTTTATAATTTTTTTCCCAATTTCGATTTTTATGCCTTTCGAAATTTTTAAGTTAATGTGCCCCCAGCGCCATCTGTCGAGTAATTGCAATGTATCTTCTTTCAAAAAGAAGTATCGATAATAACCTTCAAAAAATGTTTGGTTTCTTTCTTCCACATCAAACCGTTCGAATTTATTGAATTATGAGTAGTATTCAGAACCGCATTTATATTTGATGTTTCGAATTTGAATTGCAAAAAAAATATCATTGAAATTCAAAAAAATTTAGATGGTTGTAAATAGAATGGAATTTCCTTTTCGATTTTCGACGATGTGCCACTTGACCCCCCATGCCATTTAAAAATTTTGTGATGTGTCCCCACTCCCCCCTTGTCGGGCAATCACCAATTTTTTTCGTTTTAAAAAGTAGTACTGGTAAAACCCTCGAAACATTTTTTTTCATGTTTCTACGTCGAACCGTTCAAAAGTTAACAGGGGGGTGACTATTAAAAGCCGCGCTGTATGTGTTGTCTGCAGTCCACTGGTTCTTGAAAAATAAGCTTAGTATCTCTATAATTCCTAACCGAAAATTACTTCAATAGCAGGAACAGAATCCTACAGAAACGATGAACCTTGGACAACAGCCTCCACAAGCAGTCGATGAACGACCGATTGAGCCTGAAGAGGCGCTTGGCCAACACAATGAAAAGCCAGGAATAGAACAGGGACGGGTTATACCCCAAAATGAAGATGTAATTCCGAATCACCAGGTGAGAATACTCATTAAGAAAAATATGATAATTAAAATAAATAATGGGTCGCAAATGATCGCTATTGAAAAACCTAAATAGCCCTCATTTACATGGTTCATTGTGTGGCGGCCTGGAGCAGGTGACTTCCAGTTCAATAATCCTTATAATAAAAAACATAGGACACGCCATGATCAAAAAATAATACTTTCTTTGCAAAAATGTTTGCTGGAAATTCTACTCTGGGTTCACTTGGAAAACAACCCTCGACCATCACTCCTATTGACAGTCAATATCAGACGAATTTTGTTGTCATGATACCAAAAATTCCAGTGTCTCTGACAGAATTTGGACACCGATTTGCCACTGAATTGTAATACCTTTGCGCGATATTCAATCTCTTTTATAGTTTAGGAATTCTCAAGTACCTGCAAAATTGGAATAGTACAATCAATTCCTAAAAAAATAAAAATTCGCACATACAGTGACCGCCAAAAAGTATGTACCATATGGGAAAAAAGTTTATTATTAGAGTATTAAAACAAAGATTCTTGGGAAAAATTTGTGCATGTCCGATAATCTAAAATCGATTACTATGAGAACGCAAAAAGTGGGGTAAAATGGCAAGATATCAAAAAAAGTGTTTTGAAAAAGTTGCTTAGAATTAAATTTTATACATATATACGAAGTTTGAAAAGATAATGAGAGAAAATTGAAAATAGAATTTTTTTTTAAATATTTTCCTAGCTGTATAAAAATATCAAATTATTATCATATGAATAGCTTGACCATACTGAAACATTTGTATTTCAATGATAATGACAAAACTTTCTCATTTTCTCTACACCAGTAAGCACTAAATTAAAAAAATTGGATTTTGTTAAAACCCTGGCTGTTATATTGGTTCGTATCTAACAGTTATATCAGAATTCCACGACCATTGTGATGACATGACACTCCAGAAACATGATGTTTTCCAGATTATAATCAAGTTTCGACGATAATCGTGCCAGAGCGTTTCACTTCGCATGCAATGTTGAAAACTCAAGCCTCTTTAATTTGACGCACTATTTTTAAGATTATGTGCGAAGTGAAACGTTCGTGCACGATAATCATCAAAAATTGATTATAATCTGATAAACACGATATTTTTGGATCTCCCTATCATCGCAATAATAGTGGAATTGTGATATATCTATTAGATACGAACCAATGTAACAGCAAGGGTTCTGACAAAATTCAATTTTTTCAATTTAGTGCTCTCTGGTGTG
Organism: Chrysolina haemoptera; assembly: GCA_958298965.1. Taxonomy (NCBI): domain Eukaryota; kingdom Metazoa; phylum Arthropoda; class Insecta; order Coleoptera; family Chrysomelidae; genus Chrysolina; species Chrysolina haemoptera. The sequence goes on from OY282603.1 coordinate 15,435,879, forward strand.
GAGAAAATGAGAAAGTTTTGTTATTATCATCGGAATACAAATATTTCAGTATGGTCAAGCAATTCATAAGAAAATAATTTGATATTTTTCTATAGCTAGAAAACTATTTAAAAAAAATTGCTGTTTTCAATATTCCCACATAATTTTCTCAAACTTTTTTTATGTGTATAAAATTGAATTCTAAGCAACTTTTTCAAATAACTTTTTTCGATATCTTGCCATTTTATCCGACTTTTTGACTATTCATGGTAATTTTTTTCAATTTGCCGCCATACCAGCGATCACGTGTGATCAGGTTATCGGACATGCACAAACTTTTTCCAAGCTTTTTTTTTCAATACTCTAATAATAAACTTTTTTCCCATATGGTACATACTTTTTGGCGGTCACTGTATATGGTATTTCCAAGGCATTTAATCGGGTTTAGCAAGGAGTCCTCGTCTAACCCTCACATTATGGCTTGCCCCCTAGTTGTGTGATAACTGAAAATTTTGATTTTATCCAAAATAACAATTCTCCTCGTAGGTGATGCCTCGCGAATTATTTTCCTAAAACAGCTCAGATAAGTTGGCGATCTGTCTCTTTGATTATAGATAGTTTCGTAGCCGATGCTTCTTTGAGACGTCTTCAATCGTACTTTTAGACCACTGACAGTACAGTGTTTACATCGATTTACTGTCGTCTCTTTGGAGAATTGTCACACTTTTCTTTTCAGGCGCTCGTCCTTTCATTACGCGAGAAAACTTGAAATTACTTGCTTAGGGATATATTCTCCAAGGTCTCCATTAACAAAAATAAATAAAAAAATACCAATTCCTAACTATAGTCTGGCTGGTATTAAGACAAAGTAAACGAATGTGGGCATCAGAGGCGTTATTTCTTATTTCTTATATTATTATCATACCCATACATTGTTGTTATTCCTACGTCTATGGTCGCACTCGAACAAAATTATACAGATTACGAGGGCCGCTCTGTTGATAATTGGGGTAAAATTTTCTTTGAAGAATTGCGACTGCCTTCCGTATCTACATTCCATTACTTCACCTTCATATCAACCAGACTATACTTTCCCTTGATTTTCACGTTGTTATATGAACCTCACAGGATTTTCCTTTACAAAAGAACCAGAAGATGAACAATAATAAGCTGTGGCTCACATGAATTAATATCGCAAAGGCCCAGTCTGAACAAAGCATCTGACTTTATTTTTTCAATTTATGAATTTTATAGACCGGCAAGGAGGGATTGCCCATCAGTGAATTCATAACTCCTACAAATTTTAACTTTAATAACAACCTACAGTATGAAGGTTACAGACAATGATAGAGCTTGATTATCAGTAATACCCGGGACTTGGTGTTTTACCATTTCACGACCAAATTTAGTGATCCATTTTTATAAAAACATGTTTTGCTCTTTCCTCTCAATAGGTATATCCCTCAAATGGACCAAAAAACGTTCAAACCGGATCACAAATATCGAATTGGGAATTGTGTTCGAAATATATTGACACCTCATTGATGGATGTGCCTTGGCAACTCAGCAATCAGTTCAAAGAAGAAATTGTTAAGCAATACCAGCCACTGGCTTATGGCATCACAAATTCACAAAAAGATCAAGTCCATCAGAAAATACTTGCGGGGCTACCCAAAAATATCATGTACCACTGCTACAAAGTCATTGATATGAACGTGAATCAGCAAACAGAAGATGAACAGGTTGAACAACTTGAAAGTTACTTCAGATATCTAATAAACCAAGAGATTAACGATATTGTAAAAAGAGCGAATGAACACAATGAGCAGAAATCGAACCAAATACCAGAAAAGGTAAGTCTAAAGAAAACGAAAAAAAAAAACTCCCACAATTTTATAAAAAGTATATTTTAAATGGCAACTGCTAGTATTTTGAAAGATTTACTATTTTTTTGTAGCTGGAAGTAACTGCCATAAATGGATCTGGTTCAGAAAATGAATATGAAGGAATTGATCAATGGTGTTCAAAATATATTGACACATCGTTGATGGACGCACCTTGGACACTGAGCAGTCAACTAGAAGAAGAAATTAATCGCGAATATCATCTAATCGCTGATGGTACTACAGCGTCAAAAAAAAACATACTCTATAAACAAATATTGGCAAAGCTCCCAAAAAATATTATGTACACTTGCTTTCAAATCAGTTATGTGAAACTGAGTGACCAAGATAAAGTAGTCGAAGAACTTGAGAATTACTTCAAATCTTTAATAAAACAAAAGATTGACAGTGTCGTTGAAGACAATAAAATCAATCAACAGAATTCACAAACAGAAAAGGTAAGATTATCATACCACGTTTTTTAATCATAAAATGATTTCTCTCAGACCCATTCGGATTTATAACCTCATATATATTGTCCTAAACACTTATTATTGTACATTTTTAATAGCTATGAAATAAATATTTACGATATATGTGTCGTAAAGATTCATATTACGATATGAGATGGAACATTTCTCAAACGAGGCCTTTAGGTCGATTTTGATAACCCATGGATTATCGTAATATGATTTTACGACACAATATTTTACCTACTACCAATAGTGTTAATTATTTACTCAAAATTAGTCAATATTCCTTAAATTAATGATATTAGAATCATGCAACAAGCAAGCGTTGCGCCCATTGTTGATTTATTTTGCGAACTGTCAACTTTGACACGTTCATTCCAATTTAGTAAAATTTCATCATCGATATTAGTTCAGACCATTAGAGAATAGATTCAGATTAGAATCCCCTACAAATTAAAAAATTTAAACCTCATTACCTGATAAATCCCGGGATAGATACTCAAATTTATAATAAATTAGTTCTTTTGTCCTTTTCCATTAAATAGACTGACATTTAAAAAGAGAAACAAATGAATTTTACTTTACTTTAAAGTATCTTTAAAGTATCTCATTACGAAACTCATATCAGTATCGTAATGTTTGATATTACATATTGGTAAATACTTATAAGATTTTAAACGAAAAACATGGAGCTTATGCAATAAATATTAGTAAGGAATAAATATTAGTAAGGACTGTAGGACTGTAGGAAATAGCATCCCACATTTTTGTTTTAAATATTACCAAGTATTTTCACAGCTATTGAAATTTAATCATAACATATGTTTAATACAACTTGTTTGTGATCAGAAATCTGTATTCGATTAGGAATGTGTAAGGGTTCATGAATCTTTATGGTGTATGGGGAAAATTATTTAATTCTTTTTAGTCCGTTCTGAGAACGCGATTAATTCAATATTTTTCTTTTTATTTAAATAAACATTTTCTGCTTCTCAATCTTGTGTTTGTGTACGTGTGTGTGAAATTTAACAATCGATTTAGAAATATTTTATTCATTAATGGTATAATAATGTTGGAAATATTATTATTATATTCAAAATCCAGTTCTGAGCTGTTTGAAGTTTCAATAAGTCGCTAGCTCATCGAGGAATGACTTTGAAACCGATTGCAAAATTCTCACAGAATATTTAAAAAAGAAAATATTTTGAATGGCACCTACTAGTATTTTGAAAGATTGACTGTTTTTTATAGTTGGAGGTAAATACCATAACTGGATCTAGTTCAGATATTGAACATGAAAAGATTGAGGAATTGTGTTCAAAATATATTGACACATCACTGATGGACACATCTTGGAGACTAAGCAGTCAACTAGAAGAAGAAATTAATCGCGAATACCATCTACTAGCCGACGGTACTACCGAGTCAAAAATAAAAATACTTTATGCACGAATATTGGCTACGCTACCAAAAAATATTATGTACACTTGCTTCAATGTTAATGATATGAAACTGAGTAAACAAGACGAAGATGTAATAGCCAAGGGACTTGAGAATCACTTGAAATCTTTAATACAACAAAAACTTGACGGTGTCGTTGAAGATGATGAAAAAAAGCAACAGAATCAGCTTCCACAATTAGAAAAGGTGAGATTCTTATGCCACGTTTTAGAATCGTGCCAAAAGAGATAAAATAATTTTCCCCATTCGAATTTATAACCACATACAGATTCCTAATTTTCTATACAGATTATATCGAACATTTGTGATTGTTGATTTTTAATAGCTATAAAAATACTTTGATATGAGAAACTTGGGGCGTATGCAATAGAGAAAATTAATAATCACAAATGTTTAAGATAACCAGTGTGAGATTAGGATTCTATATTCAATTAGGAATCCTTATGGAATGAATTAGGAATCTTTATGGAATGAATTAGGAATCTTTATGGAATAAATTAGGAATCTATATGGGTTCATAAATCTATATTCAATAACTAATTGTCAAAACTGACGTTTTCCATTTATCCTACATTGAAACCCAGGATAAACACATACTCTTTGTTGCCAAAATGTCTATTTTATCATATTTTGCCTTAAAAACTCTGCTCTAAAAGAACTTCACGATGCAGAAAACCTCAAAGTAATCTCCACAAATTTAATATAACCACCAAATGTTATGTGACGGTAGAACGATCAAAAACTATCGATCAGTTCAATGGTATCATGGTAGTACATGTTTCGAACCTATAAAGGTTCATCTTCAGCTAAGTTTAAAATTCTACAATAAAAGAAGAACAGTGTAACTATCAGTAATCTAATACAATATGATATTACTTACATGGAGAGAAAGATGTTATATAAAAAGGGTGTCACCAAATGTTCCCACTAGGGATTATATGGACACAAAAAATATGTTTTTTTTTTATTTTGAACTACTTGTCTACTTCTGTGATGAGTGGCGTCTGTCTTCTTGCCATGAATGGGTTATAGATGTCTCGCTTCATGGAGTGGATCGAACCTGTTGTTTTGTCGCATTCGCATGGATCCATAATTTTCATATATCTGTTTTATACTTAAATTTTCATTGTAATAGGTTATATATATGGATAGATGACATGAGATCAATCTGCTTAGAATACTAGGTGCGATGATGGATTTGTTTCGACTTCATATGTTTTCTGTGTGTTTGTTTCTCGTGTCATTTTTCCATATTAATTTTGACGTTAAGCTATCTTGACAGATGATCGTCCCTTCTCAATTCACTGATGGCATTCTCTCTTCACTCGTTGAGTCGTTTATAGTCAATTTAAATTACCGATGTTAATTTTCAATTAAAGTCACAGGTGAATACAGACGCCTTCCTTACTCATTTTTCATAAAAATTTAAAATGAAAAACACATATTTTTTGTTCCCACATTGTACTAGATTACTGATAGTTACACTGTTCTTCTTTTATTGCAGAATTTTTAACTTAGCTGAAGATGAGCCTATATGGGTTCGAAACATGTACTACTATGATACCATTGAACTGATCGGTAGTTTCTGATCGTTCTATCATCACATAACATTTGGCGGTTATATTAAATTTGTGGAGATGACTGAGTTTTTCTGCATCGTGAATTTAACCACTCCACTTCGAGACACAATGGACTTCTACCACAGGTTTCTAAAAGAACTTATTTGAAGATGGTTGGCTCACATAAGCATCATAAGCATACCCTCCTTCAATAAATATCGCGTTATTATCAGTAAGTTTCAAGTCTCTAGCTCATCAATTGCTAAATTTGTACTGAACAGACAAATAACACGTTAATAAAAACGTAGTGAAATACTTGGCATTTCAAATACAAGTTATTTAAATTCAATTGAAAAAAAAAGTAACAGAAATCTCAGTCCCATTTACCTACTGTGGATAGAATATTTCGATATATTAAATTTTAGGTATACAGTAAAGTCATCATAATCATGTGAATATACTTCTATTTTATTTTTGAAGAAAAGCTAGTATTTTGAAATATTGAATATATTTTTTTTATAGGTAGAGGTAACCACCATAATTGGATCTAATTCAGAAAATGAATATGAAAAGATTAAGAAATTATGTTCGAAATATATTGATACATCGTTGATGGACACATATTGGAGACTCAGCAGACAATTAGAAGAAGAAATTATTCGCGAATACCATCTATTAGCTGACGGTAGTGCAGAGTCAAAAATAAACATACTTTATGCACGAATATTGGCTAAGCTACCAAAAAATATTATGTACACTTGTTTCCATGTTAATGATATGAAACTAAGTAAGCAAGAGGAAGATGATATAGTCAAACAGCATGAGAATCACTTGAAATTTTTAATACAACAAAAGCTTGACAGTGTCGTTGAAGATGATAAAAATGATCAACATAACCAGCTTCCACAATTAGAAAACGTGAGATTATTATAAAAACCAAGTTTTTGAATGGTGCTAAAAGATATAAAATAATTTTCCCCAGCCCCATTCGGATTTATAACCCCATCCTAAATCTATACCGATTATCCTGAACATTTGATTATTAATTTTCAATAGCTATGAAAATACTTGGAAGATTTGAAATGAAAAAAAAACATAAGCATACCCTCCTTCAATAAATATCGCGTTATTATCAGTAAGTTTCAAGTCTCTAGCTCATCAATTGCTAAATTTGTACTGAACAGACACATAACACGTTAATAAAAACGTAGTGAAATACTTGGCATTTCAAATACAAGTTATTTAAATTCAATTGAAAAAAAAAGTAACAGAAATCTCAGTCCCATTTACCTACTGTGGATAGAATATTTCGAGATATTAAATTTTCGGTATATAGTAACGTCATCATAATCATGTGAATATACTTCTATTTTATTTTTGAAGAAAAGCTAGTATTTTGAAATATTGAATATATTTTTTTTATAGGTAGAGGTAACCACCATAATTGGATCTAATTCAGAAAATGAATATGAAAAGATTAAGAAATTATGTTCGAAATATATTGATACATCGTTGATGGACACATATTGGAGACTCAGCAGACAATTAGAAGAAGAAATTATTCGCGAATACCATCTATTAGCTGACGGTAGTGCAGAGTCAAAAATAAACATACTTTATGCACGAATATTGGCTAAGCTACCAAAAAATATTATGTACACTTGTTTCCATGTTAATGATATGAAACTAAGTAAGCAAGAGGAAGATGATATAGTCAAACAGCATGAGAATCACTTGAAATTTTTAATACAACAAAAGCTTGACAGTGTCGTTGAAGATGATAAAAATGATCAACATAACCAGCTTCCACAATTAGAAAAGGTGAGATTATTATAAAAACCAAGTTTTTGAATGGTGCTAAAAGATATAAAATAATTTTCCCCAGCCCCATTCGGATTTATAACCCCATCCTAAATCTATACCGATTATCCTGAACATTTGATTATTAATTTTCAATAGCTATGAAAATACTTGGAAGATTTGAAATGAAAAAAAAACATAAGCATACCCTCCTTCAATAAATATCGCGTTATTATCAGTAAGTTTCAAGTCTCTAGCTCATCAATTGCTAAATTTGTACTGAACAGACACATAACACGTTAATAAAAACGTAGTGAAATACTTGGCATTTCAAATACAAGTTATTTAAATTCAATTGAAAAAAAAAGTAACAGAAATCTCAGTCCCATTTACCTACTGTGGATAGAATATTTCGAGATATTAAATTTTCGGTATACGGTAAAGTCATCATAATCAATATGTGAATATACTTCTATTTTATTTTTGAAGAAAAGCTAGTATTTTAAAATATTAAATATATTTTTTTTATAGGTAGAGGTAACCACCATAATTGGATCTAGTTCAGAAAATGAATATGAAAAGATTAAGAAATTATGTTCGAAATATATTGATACATCGTTGATGGACACATATTGGAGACTAAGCAGACAATTAGAAGAAGAAATTATTCGCGAATACCATCTATTAGCTGACGGTAGTGCAGAGTCAAAAATAAACATACTTAATGCACGAATATTGGCTAAGCTACCAAAAAATATTATGTACACTTGCTTCCATGTTAATGATATGAAACTAAGTAAGCAAGAGGAAGATGATATAGTCAAACAGCACGAGAATCACTTGAAATTTTTAATACAACAAAAGCTTGACAGTGTCGTTGAAGATGATAAAAATAATCAACATAACCAGCTTCCACAATTAGAAAAGGTGAGATTATTATAAAAACCAAGTTTTTGAATGGTGCTAAAAGATATAAAATAATTTTCCCCAGCCCCATTCGGATTTATAACCCCATCCTAAATCTATACCGATTATCCTGAACATTTGATTATTAATTTTCAATAGCTATGAAAATACTTGGAAGATTTGAAATGAAAAAAAAAACGTGGGGCGTATGGAGTGTAGGGAGTTACTATAACAGCGTGTGTCCAACATTGTCGTTTAAATATTATCAAGTAATTTTATAGCTATTAAAAATTAATGACCACAAATGTTTAAGACAACCAGTTTGAGATTAGGAATCTGCATTCAATTAGGAATCTGTATCGGATTTGGAATCTTTATGGGGTAATAATAAATCTGTTGTGGCTAGGGAAAATTATTTAATCCCCCTGTTAACTTTTGGACGGATTGGAATGATTTTCTTTTATTTTTTTTTTGTCAAATATTAGTTTATATAGCAATATATCTCAAAATTGCGCCGGGCCGCCACTTTGAAAGATTGTTTTTTGAGGCATGTGCGTAGGGTCTACTGATACCCCATTCTCTATAAAACTACTAAACTACTAAATTTAAAACAAAAATTTCTCTCCAATACAAAATGGCTGTACATAATGTTAGAACTCTAATAAAGGAACCACATGCACCCCTGTTAACTTTTAAACGGATTAATATTTTTCATTTAATTTTTTGTGGTCAAATGGTAATTCATGCAATACTTTTTGACAACAAAATGTCAATCTTTCAAAATAACGTCGGGCCACCATTTTGAAAGGTTTATTGAAATGGCATTGGAGGTCGAATGATACCCCATTTGAGCCCTCTTCCTATTCTCTACACGACAACAACCATTTAAAACAAAAATATTCACCCAAGACAAAATGGCGGTACATAATGTTAGAGCTCCTTCATTATTTGATATCAATCAATGGGATCAATCTGCTCAGAATACTAGTTGAGATGATGGATTTGTTTTGTCTTCATCTGTGTTCTGGGTGTTTGTTTCTCGTGTCATTTTTCCATGTCAATTTTGACGTTAAGCTATCTTGACAGCTACGAAGATCCTTCATTATTTGATAGGTTTGTGTCGGAGACTAGTTGGGACTGGAATGAGTAAATGTTGGGGAAAAAACTATTGTTTTCTTGTCGACGTTTCGAATTTAATTTAATTCGTCCTCAGGGCAATGTAACAATGGTTTCTCATGAAATTTGTTTTTTTAACTTTCCACTATGTATTAAGTATTATAAATTACATTATTTTAAAATGTTTGGAAAGTGAGTACTTTCCAAAAATTTTAGAATAATCGTTGTATAAATAAAGTATTATATATATAAAAGTAGTTATTTCCGTGTTAAAATCCTTAAAATTAAAACACATAACTAGACGTGTTACGTGTTAGATACAAAATGAAAATCCACGTGCGCAATAAATAATACATATATTTCTTTAACGAAACAAGCTCAACAATGAGATAAAAATCCAAGATTAGGAAGAAATTTAAAAGTTGAAAAGGGATAAAATATATATAGAACTAAAATAGGTTATGCAACAGTTATGAATAACGAATATTACAATATGCTTTTACAAATGATAACACTATCGAAACACTACCTGAAACGAATGTCGGAACATGAGAGAGACACAAAAAAACCCAATATTATATAAACCCTACTGCTAGAGAAAATAATCATAGTTTTGATTTCACAAACCAACTTATTCTAGATGTTGTTCAACCAAAAGACTGAATGAAATGATCCAAATTCTCAATCATGGCAGCGTAAATACCAGAAGAGATATAGATAATTACTGCTTTTTCTATTTAATTGGTCAAATGCCGAGATACAGTATTACCATTATCATTTTCATTATTGTAAATACCACCTATTCTCTTATCAATATGGAAAACCTATTATAGTTCTATATTTTTTATCCCTTTTTACATTTGAATTTCTTCCTAATCTTATTTCTAACTCGATGTTCAGCTTGTTTCGTTAAAGTAATATATGTATTATTTATTGTGCCCGTGGATTTTCGTTTTGTATCTAACACTTCTAGCTATGTTTTTTAATTTTAAGGATTTTTACCACGGAAATAATTATTTTTGGTGGGTACTTTCCAAACATTTTAAAATAATCGTAAATTATAATACTTAATATTTATTAGGTATTATTTTATTATTATTTTATTGTTTCTAAAAACATTACAGTTTTACAACAATGAGTTCATATTTTATGTCAATATGCTAATACTTAATACATCGTGGTAAGTTAAAAAACAAATTCCATGAGAAACCATTGTTACAGAGCCCTGAGGATGAATTTAATTAAGTTTAAAATTTCGGCAAGAATAAAACAGTTTTTTTCTCAACATTTACTGATACTAATTCCAACTAATCTCCGACACAAAATCCTCCATTATTATTCAATTTGCTTTGTTGCCTATCCGCTAATAATAATAAAAAGTCAACTTCAGGTACAGATAACTTTTCTGGAGGGTTCCTTGGAAAGATTTAATGATTATACTAGAACTCTTCAGGATTCGTTACGATATTGTGTGAAATTTTGTTATCGTTAAGAGAATTGGAAGACGATTCAAATGAGGTAGGTATCACTTACCTCATTGCCATTTTGTCGAATCTTTCAAAATGAAGGCCCGACGCCATTCAGAAAGATATAATTTTTTCATCGTCAAAAAGTACTTTAAGTATCTACTACCATTTGAAAATATATACCGGGTGACCACGAGGTGAGGTACAGTTGTGTGCATAAAAAAGTCGTACAGCAGTTAAACGCTATTGTGAGCCAGACTTGCCAATCTTAATTAAATTATCGACTTTGACAAGTAGAGTCAAAATTCAAACTAATTCTGTCAGTAACAATACAATGCAATTAGTACAATGCCTTGTACTTGAATACGCACATTTTGACACCATTACTGCAAATTCACCACTTCCTGTTTGACCGGAAGTGACCACAAACTTTTTTTTTCAAATGACACTGATCTTCAAAATTGAAAATCAGTTGAAAAATGGCGGAGATACAGTTTATTGTTCAATCGAACAAAGTTGGCCATGAAATTCAAACTTAAATCATCACAACTGACAAACGACATCAGAAGTTACCAGAGGAAGCTTCAAAGTGCGATACAGTTGAAATCTGAGGTTCTCATCTAATTGCAGCTTCCATACCTTGATAGGAACTTTTCACCACGAAATGATGTGAGGAATCTGTAGTCGGAGTTTGTCGGTCTTATTCTGACTCACCCTGTATATATAAAAATTCCAGTCCGTTCAAAGGATAACAGGGGTGGGGTTTCTTTATGAGAGTTCTAACATTATGTACTTACCGCCATTTTGTTTGGAAAAGATTTATTTTTTATTTTGAGGTTGTTTAAAGAATACGATCGTTTCTAATGCGGTAAAATCGACCCCACATGATATTAATAAGTCTTTCGAAATAGCGGCCCTTTTCCTTTTCCAATGTTGATTTAAAAATTAATAATAAAATTCACTAACATAATATTCATTAATCTCTTATTTTCTGTAGGTGGAGGCCACTGAACAAGAAACTGAATCATTGAGTAGAGAATTGATTATAGAAGACTGGTGCACGAAATACATTGATAAATCAATGATGGATGCACCGTGGCAATTGGGTATTCAACTGAAAAGTACTATTTCCAAAGAATGCAGTCGATCATCATCAGACTGGCAATTCATCTACCAAAGGTTACTGAATGAAATACCTTTGAACATAACGGATTGTTTCAATATGCAAGATATGGGTCTAAATGAATTACAACTAGCTGAAAAGCGACAAGACATCGAAACATACTTGAAATCTCTTATAAAAAATGAAGTAGTGACCATGTGCAAATTGGGAGATAATTCGCCAAAAATTGAGTATGATCCAGTTCCTCTAGGAACTCTTCCTCATGGACAAACAACACAAAAATCAACCGTGGATGTAAACCAATATCCACAAACACACTCTACAAATGAAATTGGCCGACCACCCAAAGTAAATGAGTTACCAACTTCGAATCAGCTAACTGAAACTAATCCAAAACGGGAAGAAAATCTGCCACAGCCACAAATTATAAATGTTGTCCAACCTGAACAATCAGAAGTGAAAGCTATTGAAATTACTGACCAAGGACAAATTTTACATCGTCCTCAAACATTACCCGAAGCCGAACAAACCGCAGATTCGCTAATAAACGCCCTCAAAAATTCTCAAACGACTCGACATAATCAACAAACCATTGATGACTATAATACAGGATATAATTACCACGGAAGGCAGAGTTATGATTTATTTGGACGTAGGAGTCAGGTGTACGATAATACTAGGCCATTTGGATCACATGGTAGGAATCAGGTGTACGATAATACTAGGCCATTTGGATCACATGGACTCGGATATTATCATTATCCTAAGTTTTATCGCCCTAGATCGTCTCTTATTCATACATATGGTTATGGTCAACACAGACCTTATGAATCCCAGATTGGAGAGCAATCATATGACAAACTTTCGAGTTACAACAACAAACCTACAGATTACAATCATAGACCATCAGCAGGCTCCTACGGTTCCAGCACATATCAAGCCCGTAATACTGATGGTTATTTCTACCAGCCACAAAGCTACCATAAACCACTCAACCATGGTCAAGTAGAGGTAGTCGAACAAAATGTTGAGACAACATCCGATATAGAACCAGTAAGAACAGGTCATGCAAATGTGCGCCATTCTGTAGAGCCTGTGTATTCTGGCGTGAAGGGACGCAACAGACTGAGCGGTAGTAGTTACCAACATTCTTCACCATATCCTAGACCATCACAAGTACAGCTGGAGCCAGTTGCAATTCAAAAAATTGTAAGACAAGATAGTATACCTCCTCAAGCTGTTCATGAAACAACACCGTTGGCCACAGAGAATGAAAATGTGTCATGGTGGAAGAGATTCGGAAATAAAGTAAAACAAGGCGCAGCGGATCTGAAAAAGAAAGTCATTGGTAGATGATAAGAAAAAGACAAGACCAACCATTCAATGTTAAATTATTTGTTTTTTTAGTAAAATATTTGATTCAAATTTTTTTCATTACTCAAGTAGTAGTAGTAGTAGTACCTATGAGTTTGTTTATGGACCCAGGTGTCACCAGTATAGTCAAAATCCTCTTTGAGTGAAATGGCATATGTTATCTTCTACAAGGTTTCAATTAGTTCACTTTCTTTTCTTGATACACAAATGATACGTTATTGTTTAAGTTTGAATGAAAATATTTAATTTCTCACACATTTTCAAAATTCAAAAACCAAAACAGATCAGATCAGGACTACTGAAACTAATAGAGACAAAAAAGTTTACTTATCGAAATCTGTCAAACTCTGATCTATCTAATCTTGCACTTCGTATGTGAAGATTTTCTAAAAATATTCCACTCTCCTGATGGCATTGATCAAACATAAGCAACCTTTTCCAATATACTAGAATATTATATAGTCCAAACTTGTTCTGTGCTTATCGAGAAATGTAGTCACACAGATTTCTTCACTAAGTGGATCAATGCTGATATTTTGAAAATGGGAGATGATTTAAAGAATATTTTCTAGCTGTCAAAAAATACCCTGATCCTATAATATCCTTCAAAATTATTAAAAAACGTTACACTAAAATAATATACGGAACTAGAATGACTGCTTTTTAAAGAAGATAAAACTCACCGTCAAAAACAAAAGTGCATCTGAAACACTGTGAACACAAAAACTAGTAAGAATAACTTATAAAACATTCGCTCAATTCAAACTATAAACTATGGATGAAATTATTGACCAATCAAAACTGTGGATCACAAGGGTGGAAAACTTAAAAACTTTTATCTCTTTTTAGATTGTACTCAATTTGAGATAGGCAATAACAGTGTTCCACCATATAATATACAGAGTTAGTCAAATGTATGGACCCGCCCATTTTCTCAGGTAATTTTAGAAATATCGAAAAAAAGTTCGGATGAAAGCTGAAGGGTATTTCACGCTGCACCTTGTGAATTTAAATATTTCATTGAATTGCCATTGGTGGAGGAGTGACGTCACCGACATTTTTTTTTTTAATTAAACTATATGTCATGTTTAGTATCGTTAGAAAGTTTTTTTTTGTCGTTTCAGTAGTACTGATATTATTTAAACTCTCTCGGTAGATACAGTGTGTTCTATAATTTTTTGTCCCCCTCTGCTATTTACTTACCTATATTGCTTGATTTGTTCAAAAATGTATTCAATTGGGAATGTAGACAAACGGATATTCTAGCAATATCCACTGTCTAATTCAAATTACCGTATTGCTAGAATATTCGTTTGCCTACATTCTTCAACTGAATACATTTTTGAACAAATCAGGCAATAGGTACCTAACTGAATTACAGAGGTGGGAAAAAAATTACGAAACACACTGTATCTTTCGAGAGAGTTGATATAATATTAGTACTACTGAAACGAGAAAAAAAACAAACTTTCTAACGATACTAAATAACTAGTATTAAATATCGGGAAATTTTTGTGAACGAAATCCCTCGTAAATGCCAACAATCTTCGAAATATGAAATATGATGGTTATAATGTTATAAATAGTTACGGTAATATTCCTTTCAAAAATAGTAAAGATTTTGATACGCACGCACTTATTCAACTTTAAATATCTCGAAAACCGTTGATATTTGTGAAACGAAATGTATTCCTTTTTTGTATAGGAAATATTGGGATTGAGAAAAAGAAGACGAAATCGATAATAATCCAGTGGCGTGAAAGTTGGGGAGGGGCGAATAGGGTTACCCACCTGCCGTACGCCCCTGTTTAGAGTTACAAACACATGATTTGCCTTGAATTATGAAACTGAATGCTGTAAAGTGACATACCAAATTTCATTAAGCCGTTATGGAGTTATTCTGGAAAATATATTTTTTTGTGTCACTTTCAACACCCTGTAACTCGGTTACTACTCATTTTAGGGTATATGTTTATTGGAACTTTCAGCCTTGAAATGAAGTGAGGATTCTACCCCCTTTATTCTGGGACACCCTGTATAGTTCCATTTGAAAAAATTGCCAATGACGTCACTCCTCCACAAATGGACATCAAAAAAATACTTCAATTCACAAAAAGTGAAATACCCTTCAACTTTCATACAAACTTTTTTTCGATACTTTAATATTAAAAATGGGCGGGTGCATACATTTGAATAACTCTGTTAAAAGTTCAATTTTCAAATACTTACTTTGTAACGAAACGAAACTAGTTTCGAGTGCCGCGTTTCAGTCTGAACTGCTGCACCCATTAATCAGAGAGCTAGCATATCTTTCATCGACCAAAATCAACATCAGAGAAGCATTTCCTTTTTCCCTCCCAGATGCGCTTGTGCTGATATTAATTGGCCAGCAATGTTTATTTAATATTATTCCTACATAAATAATGGACCTACAGTACTCACCTCGGGCAAATTATTGTAGAACCTGATGAAGCTCTGCTGCTGTGGTAAGTCTAAAAAATAACACGAGAATTATGACCATTTACTGCTGAACTGAATGGGTATGATTATATGATTTCATAGCTTTTGCGAATAATGAAAGCTTGTCTAATAATTGGGAAGTCGTCATAAAATTGAAATTGCGTAATATTCATGTAATATCAATAATTGGATTTTGTTTATTTAACAAATATAAAAGACCAAGTTGTAACATAATGTTCATTAACGGAAATACAAAAGATTTCAACCGGCACCGAAAAAAAAAAGAAAAAAATACGAAATTGATTATTAAAATCTAGACAAACTTACAGCACCACCCCGGTTATTTGTAAACATAGTTTATTCGAATAGGAATTTCTATATAATATTTCACATATACAAAGTACATCCAACAAACAACATTATACCTTATGTCCCTGGACTGTCTGAAAAGATAAAACGGATTGGCCATAGGTATGATGTAAGAACATTTAAAACAACCAATACATTGAGATCAATACTCACACATACAAAACCCAAAAACGCTGGTGAATGTTCAAAAAATTGTGTTTACAACATACCATGTTCGTGTGGTAAGAGTTATATAGGTGAAACATCAAGACCATTGATTGTGCGCCAGGAAGAACATAAAAGTTACATCAGAAATCAAAAAATAACGGGTTCGAAAATATCCGAACATACTCTAACATCTGATGGCGATCATATGATGGAATGGAATAATACCAAAATTTTATTGAGAGAATCAATTCAAGAAAAAAGAAAGTTAAAGGAAACTGCGTGCATTCTTTTATCGAACAACTGCTTTTCAACCAATTCCATCGAAATGGACCGCACCTGGTTACTTCTCCTCAGAGATGAAATAAGAACTAATAGAATGGTGATTGATTGATACCGAACATCCTATGTATCAAGATACCAAAAGTCAATCAAAAGAATGTATGACAGATTTCATTTGACTCTGTCAAAAGAAAGATCTTGTTTCCAAAACCGCAATTCAAATTCAGTTTCTTCAGCATCTTCCCAAGAAGTTTTGATGACGGAGGCAGATACAGCCTCCGAAACATCAACAATTTTCAAAAAAAGAGAAGAATTCTTTGTTAATTCAATCTCATTTTTTCAGATAGGCAAATTCAGTGTAGGGTACGTTACTGACAAAAATTAATTTCTTGTGTCTTGTGAACGCAGTATCTTATCGGACAAATTAATTAATTTGCCCTTCTACACTTGTACAGATTTCTTTGGATTAACATTTTTTCATTTTCAGATTGTGGAAGGTCATAAAGCCAAAAAATCATGTCAAGTACTAGTTAACATTATTACCACGAATGTAATTCGGCTTAATTATTTTTTTACCAGACATTTGTCAGTGTCATCTTGATAACCAAGTCAATAGCTGACTCTTATGCAAAAAAAAATTATCGCTGTAATTTGCTACTAACAAATTATCAGTATAATTTTGATACTATTGGTCGATTTATAGCTATCAATATAACGAGATTATTATGCGATTTATAATAATCGAGGATCTTGCCAGAGCGCCTCGTTAACATTGACAACGATGAGGTGAAAATGAAATCAACAACTTTGGTTATGTCACGTTATTGTCCTTTGAGCGTGCCATTTGGTATATATTATAAAGTAACTAAAGTGTTATATTTTAACCAATGTATTATGTGTTGTTATGATATTATTATGTTAATAATTTGTAATAAAGATTTAACTTAAAGGAAGCTTAATATCCAATGATACGATAAAAATGTTTTCTCATGAGGTTTGGCTGACAGGATCGTATAAAAAATTATCTCAGATATTATTCCTATATTTTCCATTAATATTCATTTATTTACGGGTAAACCCCAATTCATTTTACATTAATAAATACATATATAAAAAATACTTATAGTGACTACTATAAATATAACGATATGTAAATAAATAAACGAAAAATACAAAACATACCAGAGATAAATATGAAGTCATAAACTATAGGTTCATTCGATTGCATCGAGGTGTAGTGTAGTGTAATTTACACCATATTTTGAATCGAGTGTAGCTGAGTGTAGTTCAAACAAAGGAATTTGTCGAATTAATTGCTAAGGAACACTAAAAATTGAAAGTAAATTACACCAGGTGTAGGAAAGTGCTACACTTCAATGCAAACGAATAAACCTAATATGTTAGTTCAATGCATGAGAGACTTTTTTCTTAAAATGATTTGCACCACAGAAAATCAATCAGTTAAGAAGTGTTTCAACCAAGCTAGAATTTGATAATCAAATCCAATAGTATTCAGTTTATTTATCAATTTTTCACAATTGATTCTATGAAGTGCTTTAGAGAGGTGAGTATATACAGAATTAATCTGACACCGACTTTCTAATCGTGCTAACATTTGACTTGTTGAGATCTGATATTGTTCATCTACCTTAATCAAAACTAGTATATGCTAATCCTACACATTGTACCTACCTTTTGGTTGACATACACGATAATATTATTATTATTATTATTAACTCCCAAATACTTTATTTCAGACACATATTCCAAAGCAGTTTTATTAATTTCAAATTTAATATATTCAGTTGTTGAAACTTTAACTTTTGTTTTATTCAAATTCATTTTTAATTTTTTTTTGATGTAATGTATCATCTGCGAAAAGATTAAGTTAAGGTGCTCCAGGAACATAGTATCGTTGAAGTATATTATGGATAAATGGTCCTAGTACACTTCATTCGGGAACACCAATGTTGATAACTATCTTTTTTTTTTAAGTTCTGGTTCCCACAAAAAGGAAAATCCTGTATTGTTTAAAGAACATCGTGAGAGCCGAGGGAAAGTAGGTAGGAATTGGTGTTCTTCTTGAATTTCTGAAATCTGTATACCTCAGGGAACACCTCCCGAGGCAGCGAGTTCCAAAGCTTTGACGTTCTGTGGAACAACAAGCCCTGGGAAGCAGATGTGCTGCATGTCTCCAAGTGACGGCATATGGATGTGAGGACTGAGCTCGACGGGTCAATCACGATGAGACCGCTAACGGTGGAACGATTGATGATATTTCGGAAGAGCATCGTCCATGAAAATATCTATAAAACAAACAGATCGCCAACCTTTCTGCGATTTTCCAGAGAAGTACGCGAGCTTGTGAGCGAAGTATCACCGACAAGACGAATTGCTTTTGGACCGAATCTAAGAGTTTCAATGTATGATTAGGTGCTGCACTCCATATATTGGAACAGTATTCCAAAACAGGTTGAATCTATGCCTTATAAATCATAATCAGTTGAC
Source organism: Chrysolina haemoptera (assembly GCA_958298965.1). Lineage (NCBI taxonomy): Eukaryota > Metazoa > Arthropoda > Insecta > Coleoptera > Chrysomelidae > Chrysolina > Chrysolina haemoptera. Next base: position 15,454,782 of record OY282603.1, read on the forward strand.
GAGAAGTAAAATAATTCTTGGCGCGAAACAGAAAACCGAGTTTTAGAGAAGCACTTTTGGCAATGGACTACACATGGTTCTCCCATGAGAGGGTACTGCTGATGGTAATACTGTCCATTGAAATGGAAGATTTCATTGGTATAGAACCGAGATCGGCCTTTCTAGATTAAAGACATGCTTGGGTTTTATTCGCATTGAATTCCACCAAATTGTTGGATACCCATTCTAGAATTTTGGCCAAGACCGTAGTTATTTCATTCACGATTCTTCTCTGTTCATTTCTACATTCAATGGCTCTTATCGGATCTTTGGAAGAGAAAGTATGGCATGAAGGGTACTATCATCTGCAAAGCTGTTCACTGGACATGAGGTAGCTCCCATCACATCATTGATGTGAAAAAGGAACAGTGTTGGTGCTAGGATTCCTGTGGAACACCAGCATTTATTGGTAGAGTATCAGATGATACCCCATCGACCACCACGTGGAGAGATCAGTCTGATATTGTTGAACTGATTTTTGTTTCCTGTTTTCTTTCGCTAATGAATGAAGCCAGCACAGAGCATCTTACTCTATATACAATTTTTTATCAAAATGTTTCTGTTAATTGTTTCAAATGCTCGTTCGAAGTCTGAGAAAACAGCTACAGTGTATTTATTGTCATATTACATTTTTCCATTCGGAGAAAGTATTCTGAATAGCTGATTCATATGAATGATTCCTTCTAAACCCTGAATGCTGACCTAAGAACAGAGCTGGGCCGGGTACTGATAAATTGTACTCGAGTACTGGGTATCGGGTACTTCCAATAATTGAAGAACGAGTACAGAGTACCAAGTACTTTACTCGTTACACATGCTCTCGAGTACAGAACTCCGAGTAAAAGTACTCGAATTCTAAGAGTACTTTTTGGAAGTACTTTCTCATCAAGTTGTATGTAGCAAGTCTAAAAATAATTGAATATATCTAACCATTGGGTTTTCTCTGAATCTTGCATTATACCTTCACCACTTCTTGCACCCTATAAATAACCATGAACTATCAAATCAATAATGACTGAAGTATTTTGTAGTTTTCAGTCCATAAAGGATAAAGTTAATAAAACAGTTTATTAGAAATGTATTTATTAATATATATAAAAACAAAATAATTATTCAGTAATGCCATAACTGGTTAATTCTGTTTGCCCGGTTTGAGTTCATAATAACTGATTTTGATAATTTATAAAGCCTTTGGAATTTTGAGGTTGCTGGGTGAGGCATGCTTTACTGGACAGACAGACCAGGCGCAGACGCGTTGCATAATAAAGTACTCGTAAAAATGTACTCTCATAAGAAGCTCGAGTATCGGATACTTTTACCCGATATGTACGGGTACGAGTACCGAGTACTTTATATAAAATGGACTGGGTAACGGGTACAGAGTACCAGAAATGTACTCAAGAGTACAACATTCGGGTATTTGTACTGAGTACTTCCCAGCTCTGCCTAAGAAGAGCTATTTTTGTATCTAGTGCGCGAAATGCCACTTTGGTGATCGAGAACTTATTATTTTCAACGTCAAATATCAAAAATATTGTTCTAAAATAAGTAATATGCTTAGCTTAATATAAAAAATAATGTTGAACTGGCTTAAAATGTTTTTGAAATGAAGTAATTTATAATATGTGACACTCAACACTCATTTAACTACAAAACCAGAAAACGATAAGAATCAATACAGATCTCTTCGAAAGTCAATAAAATCACAGGTATCCAAAGCTTATAACGAATTTAAAATAAAAGCAGAAAACAATTAAATCTGAACGGTTGAATTTTTGGTCTTATATTCACAGCAAGAAAGGTTCATCTAGAATTCCAGGGGTTTTACATCTAAACGGTGTGGAATTCAATAACCCACACGAAATAGTTAATGCCTTTGCAAACTTCTTTGAGAGTGTTTTCTTGACATTCGACTAGACTTCCATACATCGTAACAATACAGTAATAACAAATAACCCACCAGTATCAGTCAGATCATTTTCGGAAACTGAGGTAGAGAAAGCACTGAAAAAACTAAAACCAAAACTCACCTGTGGAGACGACCAAAATGTTTTGCCTAAAAACTGTGCTTGTATATTTGCTAAACTACTTACAATAATTTTCAATTTAGCATTAACAACTAATTACTTCCCAGGCATATGGAAAGTATCAGAAGTCAGTCCAATTTTCAAGTCAGGTAAAGTAAATGATATTTTGAATTACAGACCAATAACTCTTCTGTCAAACTTTGCAAAGGCCTTAGACACATGTTTGTATAATAGAATATCTTCTAATGTTAGAAACTTAATTACCACAAATTAACATGGTTTTATCAGCAAAAGATCGACGATAACAAATTTGATGTGTTTCACTCAAACATTATACAACAGTTTCGAAAACGGTACACAAGTCGACACTATTTATACAGACTTCTCAAAGGTCTGTGACAAAATTAGTCATAAAATATTACCAAACAAGCTGGATGTTTTCGGTCTAGACTAACCACTCTTGTCATTTTTTGATTCCTATCTCACAGACAGACAATTAGATGTTGAACACCGTGGTCACAAATCATTCACCTTCGCAGAATCTAGCGGTTCACTCCAGGGAAGTGTATTAGCCCCACTCCTTTTTTCTATATTCATAAATGATATATGCGATGAACTTTCAAGCTCTGTAACGTTATTTACAGATGACCTCAAGTTATTCCGACCCATTTTTTCATTGGATGACTGCCTAGTACTTCAGAAGGACATTGATTCCCTATACAATTGGTGCAAAGTTAATAAGCTACCTCTGAACATACAGAAATGTAAATACATGACCTTCAGTCTAAAAGCAAATATTACTCTTTATCGTTACCAAATAAACAATCATATCCTAACTCAATGTTCAGACACCAAAGATTTGGGTGTCTGTCTGGTTCGACCCTAAGCTGAACTTCTCCGTACATATAAATAAAACCACTCTACAAGCCAAAAGAATGATATCATTGCACCTGCAATGATTTTCAAAATATTGATTGCTTCACTAAACTTTTCAACTCATTTGTAAGATAAAGACTGGAAAATGAATCGCTAATATGGGCTCCAATATATAACGATCTTCAAATTAGATGGTGTTTACCCCCAGCAAGGTTGCTGACTTCTCAATAGGTTCTCTTTCCTATTTTTAGATTGGAGAATATATTATTCATGTCTCTTCATATTTAGAATTATACACGGTTTGATAGACTGTCCTGATATTCTGTATAAACTTGATTTCCACGTTCTATGCCAGAGTAGCAGAAAAGAGTGATGCTTTTATCTACAACCATTTAGAACAAATCTATACACCAAATCACCAATACATACTGTATGCAGAAGATATAATGAAATTTGCTCTCTTACTGACGTTTATGCAGATAATCTTTGTAATTTCAAAAATAAAATCGAAGCACTTTTACTTCAAAAGCTGTAACAATAATTATTTTAGTTAGTTTTTTTCTTTTCATTGATTCTCATTGCTCATTTCCTTTTCATTATCTTTATTCATTTGTAATTCAGGTTGAAATTATCATTATTATTATAGAAACAGGTACTAGATCCAATCACAAGACACAGTAAGTATACATTTTTTGGATAAAAGTGCGAAATGTATGCACACTATAATAATAGTAAGTACATAATGAGAAATGAAGTTGTTAATTTGATAAAATGAATAATTTCTCTGTAGCGCAACTGTGGAATTATTATATGTCATTCCATCCTTTCAATTTGAATTTGTATCTCGAAATCCAGTCATAGGATTGGATGTAGAATTCATGCCTCTTAAGACTTTTTTAAAATTATTATATACTGAGAAAATGGTTACATTTGACCTGGGAAATTTTAGAATAGAGGTTCATAATTTTTTTAATTTTTTTAAAATAAATTACTTTCCGACAATATAAACCACACACATATGATAGTGGTATTATCGAGCATTCATTATACTGATGCTAAATGTTAGGTGACTACTGCAGATGTGGAAGAGTATATCTCTGGGTATGCTGTATAATATAAGAAAAGGTATAATTATGTTTATCTTTTGATACCCTTGTGATCCGTTTTCTGCATGGTTCCACGTATCCAAGATGAAGATGACAGTATAGTGTAGAAATTACAAAACAACAATCTGTAATATGTAATATAAACTGTAGGTTTATTCATTCTCACAATATTCACGGCAGCTGTGGCTGTTCAGAAACTTCAGAAACTAGTCGACATTATTAATTAATGAAATTAGTGAAATTGTTCATCGCTAGATAAGCATCCAAATAAGAAATAATATAATTGCACAAAGTAAAATACAAATGAAACAGAAAATAGTACCTTCCTGCTCATAGAAGAGAACATAGGCATCTCCATTTATGAGGAATTCAGATGAAATTGGGGTTACTGGTGAATCATTATATTCATACCACATGCTCACATACGGATGTCTACAGTAGGCTGTGTAGTGTCTGCTGTAGGTAGTTCCACATAATTAGATAATGCATACAGATGATAACGACAAGGGGCAACGTTGTCTGCTGCATAATTACTCATGTCCCATCCCTCTAAAGGAAAATCATTGAAACATTAAATTTTCTTTGGAATCTTTCTGTTAAAGAAAACCGTTTTAAATGAATTATTAATCAATGTTGTTTATATTATATCGGTGATTGCCTCTGTCACTGGAGCGACGTGGAAGCGAACTTGAATTTCTACCGTTTGATATTGAATTTGTGGCAGGTATTACGACTTTTTGGGAATTATTATGTTAAAAATTTTTTCTGGACAGTTGAAAATTTCATCTGAATTTTTATTTGCAGGAATAGAACCTAAAATGGATGTAGCGTTTCCTCTTTGTATAGCAATACTTATGCGTTGTATTAAGAAAGTCCTTGCTCTGCTATCATCTGTTTTAGTGATAAGTTTTTGCACAATATGGTTGATCAATTTAGAGGCATAACTACCAGAAGTACCGTATGTTTCAATGGCAACAGGGTAGAAGATAAATTGGTCAGTTAAACTGGAATATTTTTTGAATTTCATTTTTTCAGCAGAATCTGCAGCACCACCAGCATTTCTCGATGTTGAATCAATGAAGCTGCAACTGTGTCCACACAGGTGAAGTCCCAGACTAATGGTTTTCCGTGGCTCCGTGGAATTAGACATCCCGTCCGGTCTCTTACCATCATCACGAATAATTCCCAAAGGTTCTAAGACAGAGGGAATATCAGCTGTTGATAAAGCTCGCTTGATTAAGTCATTAACTGTTGAGTGTCGCGAAAAACGCCCAGAACTGAATCTACAATCCAAACCTTGGACCCCGTTTTCGTTGACAATGGAACCACATCTGCATTTATGAGTCACACAAATCGAACAACCCGAAACGTTAACCCACAGAAATTCTGAAAGACTCATCATCCATCAAAGTTCCAAGAAAAGCAACAGGGAGGGCATTGAGCCAAGCTCCAGATTCCTTCGTACATACTGCCTTGAGACGAGCCCTTTCAAATGGAGAGTCTAGAGCCGAGTCAAGGAGTTGTTTAGATGACAATTCGATAAGGGGAATATCCCAGAAGTTCTGCAAATTTGAATTATCAGGTTTAGAGATACCAGTTATAGAGCACCAAATAGATTCGTATTCCGTATAATAAAGGTCAGGTACAGTGGAGAAAGAATATTTCTTTTGAAAGATGACAATTTGGCTTTGAATCAGAACAAATAAAATTATTAAGACTAACATTTCAGTGAGAGCTTTTATGCAATTTTAGGTCTCAATCATAATCATAATAACTGAATTGTACAGTATTGGCCCTAAATATGAAGCGCTTACCCAAATTTAAAGCAGTAGGTTCAGAAATCACCATTTTCTTATTTTTATTCGGCGAACAACAATTAGAAGATAAAATAATTCAACTGATTAGTAAAACTTTTCACTTAATTTCTTGGAGGTTATGTTTGATTTGAATTTCCATTTGCCGCCTTTTTCATTATTTCAGTTTCATCTTCTTTCTAACTATTTGGCATTTTCCTTTCGGATTATTAGACAATGATTTCAATAAAGAAGTAGTGGACTCCTCAAGTAGTGACGTCACAAATGTCAAAATAGTAGTTGACTGCTTCCAAACAACAATTTTTCGTATGTTGTTCATACATAGCTGTGGAAGTTAATTGTAGAAATTTCACATAGTTGATGAATCAGGACCAAGATTTCACTGTACAACCCAAACTTATGTATAAACAAGCAACAACAATCTTTGTTTGGAAACAGCCTCAGAGTAATAAAAGACCATAGAGATGCCTTTTCCATCCTTGTCTTGAAGGCAACGTAACTTTGTTTACGAGTGAGGGCCTTATACATGTTAAGTCCGTATTCAATCGCGTAGTTTCGTGTATGCCCGCTCATTTCATTCGGATAGAGTTGTCATTCTTCGTTTGTATTATGGTCCTTTTTACTCCAAATGTAAACATACTGTCCTCAGAGTGATAAAAGACATAGAGATGCCCTGCCTATACCTACACAAATAGCTGTTTTGAAGTGAACATGAACTATCCTTTTCCATACAATTTGTGAACGAGGGAGGTGATGGGTAGTGAAACGGTATGGAAAGTTTGTTTACACTTAGAGTAATAAGGTCCATATTACAAACCAAGAATGACAACTAGATCCGAATGAAATGAGCGGGCATACACGAAACTACCCGATTGAATACGGACTTGACATGTATAAGGCCCTCGCTTGTAAACAAAGTTATGTTGCCTTCAAGACAAGGATGGAAAAGGCCACTCTATTGTTTTTTATCACTCTGAGATACTGTCCATAACGTTCCACCTTCCGTCACCCCCTCGTCCAAAAAATTATATTGGGAATTCAACATAAGGGATACTCCCTCTGGTGTCAATTTTTGACACCAGTACCAGTATAAGTACATTGAAATTATTGTTTATGTGCATTTCGTTAAACCTGTTATCATTATTGGTAAGTGATGAATTTCTAGTACATATAATGGTGAATATTCTGTTCTTCTATTGACATAATGTAAAGTAGTTCAATTTTTGCCAGTTTGGCGCTGGCATCTAATGTTGAATTCCGAATTGAAAAGGATAGTTCATGTTCACTTCAAAACAGCTATTTGTGTATAGGTATAGGCAAGCCATCTCATCTATGCATGTCTTTCGTTACTCTGAGGAACCAGTCAACTACTATTTTGAAATTTGTGGCGTCATGATTGCGGAGTCCGTTTTTTTTTTAATTTTTTGCTTCTTATACAGAAGATGTGAAAACAAATAAGAAAACTTGATGAAGACGAAAAATTCAATCCAATGCGGGAAATGGGAGCACATTGATACACCTCTCATTCGAATATGGTACCGCAGCGAAAGAAACTTGTCTATCCTTCATGACAGAACCGAATTATAAGCTGGAGCTATTAGTGACATGCAGTATTTTAAATTTATCCAACTCCATTGTATTGTATAAGATTATTATGCCAAGTGACAAGAAAAAACTAGTGACATAGTACAAATAATTTTGTACTATGTAACTATGTAACTGTATGCGCATATTTGCATTTGAAGTGAAAATTTGTTGAACATAGATATGTGCCATGCCTATACCTAAACAAATACCTGTTTTGAAATGAACATGAACTATCATATTTTCTTAACAAACTATTGTCGAGGGGGAAGACGGGTGGTGGAGACAATAACCGCGCTTTCTTTTTGAGTTACAAGCCCCGGGGCTTTTTATTCTAGTTAAATTATTGGTTGAAAAATGACATCTGTCAAAATCCACTAATAGTAATGTAAGCCCAGAATAAGAAGTCCCTGGGCTTGAAACTCTCTTAAAGAAATCGGCTATTATATATATATATATATATATATATATATATATATATATATATATATATATATATATATATATTTATATATATATATATATATGGGCAGATTGTTTACATTTAGAGTAAGTCGGAAGTAGTAGGGCAATGTTTGTTCTAGAATCAGACTTTGATAATAGAAAAAGCATAGGTTTTTGGACGTCCCTAGATTGCCGTAGCAACGTTCGTTCTACAATCAAGCGACCGTAATTGAGCGATGACGCGTACACCATGTTTACATAGCGTAAATGAGCGCGGGCGACAATCACTATATCTAGTGGGAAATGTGGTCAACAGTGTGAGAACCATAACGGAAACGATTATGTTTGTGTGCAATGAAATTCAAGGTTATTCATGAGTGGAACGAAATATATTTGTCCGAATTAAATGAAAAGCAGTACTGCGAGATATTTCCAAGGTTATTCATTTGATGAACAAACAAATTCCAGGAACTGCCGAGATAGCACACAATGTCCTCATGAATTCCCCGTTTCATCATCCGTCTCTTCCACAGGACATCCTGAATATATTTATCCCATCAATATCAATGCTCGTGAGACAATCTAAATACTCCCAACTGTTGAGCAGAGTTGGTTCCAAAACACAGTTTCTAGGAGGCTAATAATCAACACCAATTGCACAAATTGTATGTGTATCATCAGCTTAGATAAACAAGACAACTTAACGTAAAACATGGATGGATTTCATGAGCGCCATAAGCATACTACTACTACTACTACAATGACTGCTGCTATTTTGACATATGTCAGATTAAATCAGTGTTACAATAAACTTAAAAATATATGAAGGTCAATTTCGATTGCACAGAACATTGAATAAGAATAACAACACCCCTCCTCAATCGAAAATTTCCAAAGTATACTTAACAAATAACATACATATCATTTCTACATTTTCAAACCTAACAAATATTTCAATTTACTAAATTGTTCAATGGTTAAATTTTTAGTTAAGATATCTGCAATCTGATCTTTTGTATTGATGTATTCTATTGAAATAATTTTATCATGTACTAAATCTCTAATAAAGTTGAATTTGACATCTATGTGTTTCAATCTTTTGTGTTCAAACATTTTTGTTTACTTAATGCAAGATTGGTTATCCTCAAAAATGGTAAAACCAGATTTCTGACAGCCAAATTCTTTCAACAAATTCATCAACCATAAACCTTCTCTAGTAGCTTCAGCTAACGCTACATATTCTGCTTCGGTGGAACTCAATGCAACTGTAGATTGCTTTTTAGTACACCAACATACTAGACTTCCATATACCTTAAAGCAGTATCCTGTAGTTGACTTTCTGTCTTTTTCATCACCTGCCCAGTCACTATCAGCAAATCCTGTAAGCTCTGTGTCAGAATTCCTGTAAAAACATAATTTTAGGTTTACAGTACCTTTTAGGTATCTAAGAATTCTTTTTAAACTATTCCAGAGCTGATCAGAAGGATCACTTTGACTTCTGCTACATAAATTTATGGATACGCTTAAATCAGGACGTGTAGCAAGCATCAAGTACATCAGGCATCCTGTAAGTTCTCTTACTGGTTTGTTTTTAATTTCTTCATCGTGTTCCCTTTTAAAATTTGTTCCTGGATCCATAGGTGTTTTTGCTTCGTTGCAATCTGTCATTCTAAAACGTTTCAACACATTTTTTATATAACTTTTCTGACTCAAATAACTTCCATTTTCATCTCTGCGTATATTTATTCCTAAGAAAGTCT